>PVJL010002652.1:111627-176754 GCA_004026885.1 Lyroderma lyra
ATCTGTCCTTCTATTTTGGATGATAGCCTTGCTGGGTAGAGTAGTCTTGGTTGTAGGTCCTTGCTTTTCATCATGTTGAATATTTTCTTCCACTCCCTTCTGGCCTGCAAAGTTTCTGTTGAGAAATCAGCTGACAGTCTTGTGGGAGCTCCCTTGTAAGTTACTAGTTGCTTTTCTCTTGCTGCTTTTAGGATTCTCTGTCTTTAACCTTTGCCATCTTAATTATAATGTGTCTTGGTGTGGCCCTATTTGGATTTATCTTGTTTGGGACTCTCTGTGCTTCCTGGGCTTGTATGTCTGTTGCTTCACCAGGTAAGGGAAGTTTTCAGTCATAATTTCTTCAAATAGCGTTTCAGTTCCTTGCTTTCTCTCTTCTCCTTTTGGTACTCCTATGTGAATGTTGTTGCACTTGATGTTGTCCCTGAGGCCCCTTAAATGTTGTTGCTGTTTTTACTGGATGTTTTCTGCTACCTTGTCTTCCAGTTCGATCCTCTGCTCCATCTAGTCTGCTGGTGATTCCTTTGTTACATTCTGAATTTCAGTTATAGTATTCTTCATTTCTGAATGGTCCTTTTTTATGATTTCTGTATCCTTCTTTATGCTTGCTATCTGTTGAAGTTTTCACTAAGTTCCTTGAACATCCTTATAATTATGGTTTTGAGCTCTGTATCTGATAGATTGCTTGCCTACATCTTATTTAGTTCTTTATATGGAATTTTTTTCTGCTGTTCTTTTATTTGAGACATATTTCTTTGTTTCCTCCTTTGGGATTGCTGTCTGTATTTGTTTCTATGTTTTAGGTAGATCTGCTATGTCTCCCAGTACTGGTGGGTAGCCTTATGTAGTAGGTGCTCTGTGGAGCCCTGGCACTGTCTCCCTGGTCACCTGCACTGGGTGCTTCTGTAGATTCTGGTTTCATGCCAGTGCTGTTCCTGGAGCTACTCAGCAAAAGTCTCAGAGCACACTATTGCCTGTTGCCACCTGCCTGGGGCCTGCAGACTTAGAAAAGAAAGATTTCAATGTGGGTGGGGCTGGCTGCTCTTGCGAGAGTTCCTCTGGGGTTGGCAGAGTGAGGTGTGGTCTCAGTGAGTCAGCAGAGTGGAGAAGAGTAAATCTCAACAGACCAATCAGGTTCCGATTTGGTCATGTGCGGGTGGGTGCAACACAAGCAAGATGGCGCCCACCAGCCAGCTGTGTAGGAGGAGGGAACAACCAGGAAAAATGGCAACTGTCCTTTAGCCCTCCAAAGCCACACACCTCAGTCTGCCCCCTGTATACCTTCATTGCCCCCTGAGTCACCGTTCCTCTGCCGCAGCCCTCGGTGAGTACCAGCGAGTGACCGCGTCTGCATGGGCACTTTAAGAGGACGACGTCTGGGTTTCCTGGAGCCTTCCCAACCAACTGGATGGTCAGAGTTCCCACTGTTTTTTACAGTCAGATGTTGTGGGGCTCCTCTTCCCAGCACTAGTGGTCCAGACTGGGGAGCCTGGTGTGGGGCTGGGGTCCCTTGCTCCTCCAGGGCAAACCTCCTTGGCTGAGGTAGTCCTCCTGATTCTCTCCCGCCACTGGAAGCTTGGCTCCCTTCGCGTCTGCCAGTTTCTGCTGGCCTCCTCTTTTTAGTATCCGTAGTTACAAAGCTTCTGTTCAGCTAGAGTTCAGATGATTCTCCATGTTGGTAGTTCCATAATTTAGTTGTAATTTTAATGTGTTCACAGAATGAAGCAGGAACAGTGTTTCTCTAATTCTCTAGCTTGGATCTCCTGACAGTGTGTCCATTACTAGTGGATTTTTAAAAAAGATCTTATCTATGCAAATTCTACTGTTTGTCAGTTCCTTAAGAAACTCTTGGATGAATTTTGAAAGATGGATATGATCATATTCACTGCAGCGTTGTTTATAATAATAAAAAATTGGAAACAGCATAAATGGATGGCCATAAATTAGATGGATTTCTGGTTTCTTCTTGTAAGAGAGTATTGTGTGGTAATGAAAGGGAATAAATTTGATCAGATACACTTGATTGAATATATACTTTATTTTGAAATTGTGATATTGAAAAAAGGGCACAGTTTTTAAATTATTATTCTGAATACTTTCTGCTTAGTGTTAAAACTGTATTGATGTGTTCTTTACAGATAGAATAATTTCAAAAGGGATCCTTATCACATGGAGTGATTTGTTGGTGCGTCTTGTCATGAGTGTGATGGAATATCAAGAGATTTTATGTCTGATTTATTAAACTCTTAAGTACTTTTAACGTTGAATATTTGGGGAGGGGGGGCATAGGTGATTAACTACTGTTTTCTCTTTAAAGTACAAAATTAGTCCAGCAATTGACAGTTAATAAGTGACCAAAGCTTTTCACTTTTCTTTTTTTTTCTCTCTTGAATGTCACCTCATTGTGATGTAATCTTTTCATTGATATAGGAAATTATTTTCAAAGACTCCCTTCTCCTGATTAAATAGTTGTATGCTAAATGCAATTGTATTTTGGAATATTAAGGTAAAGATGAGATTAATATCTTTCTGTGGGTTAATAGTGTCTTTCCTTAAGAGTGCAAACTATTTATAGGAAGTTACATGTGTCTGTACACACTTGTACATACATTCTCCTCTGTGTCTACCTGTTTCTTGCAACTCAGTAATATGAAGTGTGCTTTTGGATACAGAAGAGAATTTCTAAAAATTAATCTTAAATTACTTCTTATATCTAGTTAAACTTGGGGTTTTACAGCCTTTTCAGTGTGACTTTACTATCTTGATAATATTTCGAGAAAAATTTTCATTTCCCCTGTCTTAATTACTTGGTTATGTTTATTGAATAAAGATTAACATGTCTATTAAAAATTATTTATTCACACCAAATTGAATACTTCTTTCTTAGCAGTGTGAATTTGGTCCAAATTATTCAACATTCTGAAATAGTTTGTGGGGGTTTTTTTTTGGCCTAAAAATACTTGTAAACATATTATGACTACTTTGAAACACATGTTGACCAAGGTTAGCACCTTGCATTCATGTCATAGGTTATAATTTTGGCTTTAGTAGCTTAATGAGGTACTTTAAATTTTATTTATGGTTTTTATGAAGAAACTGTAATGAAATGTATGTAAGTCAGGGTTTAACCAGAGAAGCAGCAGGAGGCGCGCGCGCGCACACGCACACGCACACGCACACACATACACACACGTGTATTATAAAGCACTGTCTTGACACAGTTGTCAGGCCATCAGGAGGACCCAGCGGGGAAGGAGAACAGTATAGACCCAGTTGGTGTTTGGAGTGTCTTGAGTTTAAAGAAGGCCTAGTCCCCTTCCATTGGAATGAATCAGGCCCATCTGGGATAATCTCCCCTTTGAGTAAAGTCACCTGGTTAGTGACTTCAGTTACATTTAAAAATCCTTTTACAACAGTGCCTAGATTAGTGTTTGAATAGTTGAGAGAAAGTATGTATTTGCTACCAAATGACCAATCTCCCTTTCCTTCTCCAACCCTTGGGAAGGAGCACACCTCATTCCCACCCTAACCCTGAATCAGCAGAGTGAAATTAACTCAGCTGACACCCAAGATAACTAACTTCTTAAGTAGTAGTTTCTTTATTTTGGTCATTGGTATTGAAGGATATTACATTTCTTTGAACAAGGGATATAAATTTAGGTGTTATTAACTGTTACCATTAAGGTTAAATTTGTATTTGTAGATAAATTATTTGCATTTTATGAGCTGCAGACTTTGATGGTTAGGCTTTAATTTATTGTGTAAAATCATTTCTTCTTTCAGCATGGAATAATTGGAATAAAATGCTCTATTTTTAAAGAAAATCAAGTTAATTCTGTTTATAAATTCATTTTCCCCCCAAGAATGTCAGTTTGTATTTAGCACCACCCTGTGAGGTAAGCCTAGGAAGGCCCACTTGCAATAGGTGCTTACAGAGGCTTGCATTTTTTATGGGCACATGAATTTATTTAGTATTCCTTACTCTAATTAGGGTAGCATTAAGTAGTCATCAGGCTTTCTGTTCACTGTAAGGCTCTATTTACACATGTTCTGCTCTATAGATAAAATTGGAGAGCTGACCTAGGTATAGAGTTGTTCATTCAACATGATGTTTTTCTCTCCCATTACCCACCAGCTTCTTTTCATCTTACTAAATAAACATCTAAGTGTGACAGATACTCTTAGAAGCACCAGGCAGGAATCCTAACTTTAAGTAGCCTATAGTAGAAGTGAAAAGATAAAGTTTATGGATAGGCTGACCAGACATCCCATTTTAAATGGGACAGAAACCAACGGTCCTGCCCCATTTCAGATGGTACATGTGGTCAGCTTAGTCTCACTGTGTTAAATTCATCGTGTCAATAGGCTGAGCAGACATACCATTTGAAATGGAGCAGTACTATTGCTTTCTGTCTCATTTAAAACAGGATGTCTGGCCAGCCTGTTTATGGTTATATATAGTTACCTTATAGAAATGTGTCATTAGTAAGAATCAGATGACTAGGGCTGCTAGAGAAATTCAGGATGAAAGAGCTCTTGAGACAGCCAGACAAAAAGGGGACCTGAGAGAGAATGTCAGGTTTCACGTGGAGTCGAGAAAAGTATGGGTTCAATTATAGTACTTCTTCCATTGTGACAGAATCAAGAGAGGACATGGGAAAAGGAGTCAGATTTGCTTTCTGTTTCTGGATCTTTTACTTAGTGGTTGAAGGACTTAAGTTACTTTCTCTTCCTAAATCTCCTCATCTGTAAAGTAAGGTTAATGTTATTTACCATTCAGGGTTACTAAATTACTAAAGGATTAACTTCATTATTTGTTATATTGTTTTAGAATATAGACAGTTGGTAGATCCTTAGGTATCATATCTGTGGTCAGTTTCCAAAAGATGTTTTCTGCATTATAATGATTGCTATTAACATTTACATTGAAACTTGTTCTCAAAATTAACCACCATAATCGTTAATGGTATCTTGATTCATAAGCATTAAAATCATTTCATACAATTGTCAGAAAGTCTGTTTTATACCTCAGAAAATAATTTTCATTGCCTTCATATTTTAGTGAGATGGTAAATAACGTCTGTTGTATCTGTTTCTTAATTAAGAGGAGGTGGAGCAAGGATATCCGGGAAGTGTGGAGTCGGGCGTCCTTGTCCAACCAGATCTCATTCAGGGTGAAATACGTCTTTAATCACTAGTGGACAAGTAACGCACTATTCCTTGGCTACTGAAACTGTATCCCGGGTGACCAAGGAAACATTTTAAAGCTCTTATCAAGACTTTGAAGCAAATAACTTTTTGATTATATAGTTTTATGGGTGTCGATTCATAACAGGGAGAGGAATTTAAAATTTCACTTTAAAGCCATATCTCTGAAACTTGAACATGCTTGAAATTATTTCTAATAAAACAAAACATGGATTATATGAATTTTTATTTTTTTATTCTGCTGTAGGAGTACTTGTTTCTTGGCTGATACAGTTGAATTCTCAGGTAGTTATTTGTAAACTACAAAAATAACTGGTTTACATTTAACTTGCCCACTAATTATTATAACATTGGATACTGTATAAAATATGTAAAAAGTGCCAATTTGTAGAAATAAAAAGCCATTAGTATAACAGGCCAGGTTTTAGTTAGCAAATAATGAAAACAGTTTTTAGGGAAATTATAATTTCTCTAACTGTAATATCTCTAACTTTTCCATAACTGTAATTCATGAAAAAAGGCACTCATACAGCTGTTTTTACCTATTAAAACCCCTATAGATTGAGAAAAAAGATAAGAGACTATTCTAAATTCCCCTATTTTTCCTTGACCACCACCTGTTACATACACATGTTTGAAGTGGTGCTCTGAGTTGTGTTCATGCTTACTTGTATTCAGACTGTGTTGAAACCCATTTAAGTCATAAGAACAGTGTCCCTGAAGAATAGTTTTTTAAATGTTTTCTATTTACTAACATCTTTCTATTTACTAACATCTTTGAATGTACTTAGCAGTCTTACTCAGAATTGGTTATATTTCAGAAGTACTCATAAGTGAAAAGAGTTTAGTATCTTTAAGAGAAGAGGAAAATTGCATGGTATAATATATTGTGCTGCATTAGCTACATTATTTTTATTGGTTATATTTTCCTACTTATAGTGAAGGGCTATGAGAAAGATACCACTTTTTATTAATAGTGTCATGTGTCACTTAAAGATAGAGATACTTTCTGAGTAATGCATCGTTAAGCGATTTTGTTGTGCAAACATCACGGAGTGTACATACACACCCCTGGGTGGCATAGCATGCTGCACACCTAGACTGTATGGCCTAGCCTGTTGCTCCTAGGCTGGAAGCTTCTAAAGCAATGGTTCTCAACCTGTGGGTCATGACCCCTTTGGGGATCAAACGACCCTTTTACAGGGGTCACCTAAGATCATCGGAAAACACATATCAGATATTTACATTCTGATTCATAACAGTAGCAAAATTACAGTGATGAAGTAGCAAAGAAAATAATGTTATGGGGGTCACCACACCATGAGGATCTGTATTAAAGGGTTGTGGCATTAGGAAGGCTGAGAACCACTGCTCTAAAGCATGTTATTGCAGTGAATACTCTAGGCCATTGTAACACAGTGATAAATCCTACTGTATCTAAACATATTTAAACATAGAAAAAGTGTAGTAAAAATACAGTATAAAGGATCAGAGGTGGTATACTTGTTAGGTGCTTACCAGGCATGGAGCTTGCAGCACTGGAAGTTTCTCTGGGTGAGTAGGTAGGTGAGTGGTGAGTGACTTTGTGTCACTCCTGTAGACTTTATAAACACTGTAAGCCTAGACTATACTAAGTTTATAAAAACTGTTTTTGTTTTTGGTTTTTTTTTTTTTTTTTCAAATAAATTAGCCTTAGCTTACTTTAACTTACTTTATAAATGTTTAACTTTTTAAAACCTTTTTGACTTCTGTAATAACACTTAGCACATTGTATAGCTGTAAAAAATATTTTCTTTTATTTCTTCAATTTATAAGCTTTTTTCCTACTTTACTTTTTTTTTTTTACTTTTGAAAATTTTTGTTAAAAACTAAACACACTATTAGTTTACGCCTGCACAGGGTCTGGGTGATCAGTGTCACTGTCTCTCACTTCCACATCCTATCCTGCTGGAAGGTCTTCAGAGACAGTAATACCACAGAACTGTCACCTCCTGTGATGACACTGCCTTCTTCTGGAGCACCTCCTGAAGGGTCTGCCTGAGGCTCTTCTTGTGAAAGTGTCAGTCTTTTCAAAAACATGTCTGTGATGGTTTGTTTGGTGTGTTCCTTTTTTCCATGGTAGATTTGCTTGTAAGCACATAATGCACCGTGAATAGTCCTTTCTATTCATGAAAACCTTTTGGTGTTGATGTCCATGTTATCAAACTTTGTAAGGAGCTTGTTGAGGTCTACAAAAGCTGCTAAACCCTCCCCTGTGAATTTTCTTGAAGATTCCTCTTTTTTTTCTCTGCAGTTTCTTTTTCTTTTGCCTTGTCTTCTGCTGTGTGTTCCTGATCCAGTTCCAACAACTCCAATAGTCAGTTCCTCAGGGACCCCCTGTAGGAGCTGCCCAGGATTGTCATCATCCAAACCCAGGTTGAAGTTCTTTGTCTTGTTGATTTTTGCAATTTTGGCAAAAATCAATGAAAAGGCAGCTAACTAGGTGGTAACATTCTAATGGAGCTAAAAAATTCTTGTGGGACCACCATCATTTATGAGGTCCATCATTGACTGAAATGTCATTATGTGGCACATTGACTATTGTTAGATAAATTTAAATAAAAGATGGGAAGTCTTGGATTTTTATAGATTTTGGATGGTAGAGGTGGTGTAATACAAGGTCAGACAATTCATTTTGAGACCTCATCCTAGAAAAAGTGCTGCACACCGCATTGCTGAGTATCACTATGGTCACCTTGGAAGCACTCCCCTGCCTTGGGAAGCCAGTGCACCAATGCCAGCGCCAGTCCACCGTTCAAAGCAGTTTTGGAACTCTTTTTCTGAAATGGCCATCAGGGCTGTTGTCGTGCTCAGAATCTGACAATTAAGTTTGTGAACTTGCCACCAGTGCACTTACCTCAGCAGCACGTCATAACCTTACCGAGTTGTTTATACAGTACTGCCACCATGAGCACATAGTGGCAAGTTTGAGAACTTAATTATCAAATTTTTGGTACGTTGACAGCTCTGAGGGCCATTCCAGAAAAAGAGTTCCAAAACTGCTTTGAATAGTGGACTGGCGCTGGCATTGGTGCACTGGCTTCCCAAGGCAGGGGAGTGCTTCAAAGGTGACCGTAGTGATACTCAGCAATGCGGTGTGCAGCACTTCTTCTAGGATGAGTTTGCAAAATGAATTGTCTGACCCCACAAGCCTAGGGAATCCTGGATTCACCTACTTTTTATAATTAAGTAAAGTTATCCTTGCTTTTCACCCACTGGGAAAGATAGGTATGTGAAATATATGTTAACACTTTGGAATTATTAGGACAAGAAAGAAGTCTGCTCATAATATAGTAATCATTTGGACAATCTAGTATTATATAATATCTTTGGTTACCATCAGACATTATGCCATCCAAATTATTAGCCTAGAAGTATAGAGGTATGTTATTCACAGTAATTATACCTACTCTTACCTGGTGTGCATTAGAAATGCCTGTAGAACTTTTTTAAAATACAGATGCTTCTGACCCACCCCAAAAATGTTTGGGGTATGTTGTGGTGCCTGCCTATTTTTTTCAGTTAAAATCAGAAGAATAATCTTAAGACACTTAAATTTGCCAGATAATCTTAAATGTTACAAATATGTACTTCAGATAATAAACAAAGACTATTAACCATGGGTTTGATTTATTTTCAATCTCAATTCTAAAACTTTCCAAGGTTTAAAGTAACTGCCAAGAAAAGAATTTGACATCCCAAGTAATTTGAGGTAGGCACCTATATTTTTTAATCTGGAAGAGTCATTGATTAATTCCTAACTAATTTTATCAGATTAATTTTTTTACTCTGACTTTGATTTTGAGGATTTGTAATTGAGAAACTGAGACTTCCCTGGTGCTGGATTATATTAACGTAAGGCTAGGAAGTCCTCCAGCTGGAAACCCATCTTTTAAGTAAGACCTAGGAAAGGAGCAGGAGTAGGAGTTACCCATTAAAAGTGTTAGGTAGTATGAGCTAATCACTGTCTTAAACATCCTTTCTTTAATTTAATCCTCATAGCCCTGTAACCTTTACATAGGAGCAAATAAGTTTTCTGGAGATAACATATAAGTGAGATTGGTCAGGCCTAATATGATAGGCACTTTCATAGTATAGTGAATATTGATGTCTGTCTCTTATCTCAGTTACAAGTAAATAGTTACTCTGTTCCTATATATGTCTTCCTTGCTAGTTTGTAAGCTCTTTGAGGGCTTGCATGTCTGTCCTGTTACGTGTCATGACCCTTGTTTACTAGCAGAGTGCCTCTGTGGAATAAAAAACCTCATGAAATAATTTATTAAATAAATAAATGAATACCTGAATGAGTTACTCAAGTTTCTGGAGATATCTGAGATGAAACTGAAATAAGGCTGGCATTCGAGCCAGCTCTTCCTTCACCGTGTTCTATACCCTGTCTGCTGTTGGAGGGTGGGGAGTCGGGGGAGACTTCCTTGTTCGTTGCCTTCATACTTAACCAATTCTTTTTATTTTATTTGCCTTCTCTTCTACAGTGAGCAAATGATGATTTAGGATTTGGAGCAAACTTAACACTCCAGTTATTGAAAAGCACTGTGAATACTTGATAGGTGCTTAACTCCATCGAATGTAAAACAGTTGTAAATTACATGCTTTTTCCTTACCAAGTTATGACAATATAGCTCTCCCATACACATGCACAGATATGCATTCCTAAATCAGCAGTCATAAATGGAAGTGTTTGTTGTTGATACAGTTTATCACCGATAGGTTCAAGATTACATGAAGGCAGCTGTGAATTCATATTTGGGGAATATGAATGCTATAAATATTCATGGTGGCATTAGGTTGAACAGGACATTGCAAAGTGACAATTGCAAGTAATGGAGCTGCTCCATAGCTTCTGTCTTACCGTCCTCAAGGACTGTGACATAATGAACCATATGCTGTTGCTATCTTACATTTGGAAATCCTAATTTAATAGCATTAGGCTATGATCTTTTGGCTTCCCTGAGCCACACTGGAAGAAGTGTCTTAGGCCACATAAAATATAGTAACACTAACGATAGCTGATGAACTAAAAAAAAAAAAATAGTCACCAAAAAAACCTCAATGTTTTACAAATTTGTGTTGGGCCGCATTAAAAGCCATCCTGGGCTGCAGGTTGGACATGCCTGTTCTAGATGATCCTTACTTTGCTAGTGGTTGTAGTCATCTGATTCATGTCTTTGTGTATGTGTTTTTATTTTAGTTTTATAGGAGGCCGAAGCAGGTAAAATAGATTGTTTTGATAGTGACTGATTGCTGTTTTTCTTTATAGAACTTAATTGAATTTTTCAGATTTAATTATTTTCCCTAACCCATATTGAAAAGTACACATGTAAAATGCTCAAAAAACCCTGTCTGGCTTAGAAGGCTAGTAATCATTTAACCAGCCTATTTTATTTACTTGCTATTTTCAGTTTATAATACAGAAATTGAATTCTGGATGCAAAAAACATTTGGTTGAGTAGTTAGGTAAATGGTTTCTAATAGATAAGACAGTGTTTAGCATGTGTTGAATAAAGAAAATATATAATAATTAAAAAGCGTACCATGAATTTAGTAATGTTTTTTAAATGAATTTGTATTGTGTTCATTATGTTAGTATGTGTATTTGTTGAGAAACTAGTAGTACATTTATGTGACACATTACTTATAGAATATAAGGACATATAAAATAAGACAAATATGCAAATATATATCCAAGAAAAACTGATGAAAATATAAAAATAAAATATATATAAAAAAATAAAAGCACAAGCCCGGAATTGTGGTGGGTCAAAGATGGGACAGATTTGAAGCTATTGGTTCTGTACCAGACTCTTACTTAATTTAGGCATTTTTAAATGCATTGTGAGTAATAATAATAATAATAATAATAATAATAATAATGGAACCATCTTGCTCTCTAGAAGCTTAGCACTCTGTATACCAGAGCAAAAGATTGTAGTACAGTACTAAGTATTATTATAGAGCCGTAAAACTCTATGGAAGGAAATGGGGAGGATAAATTCTAATAGAGCAGAGATTACGGAAGTAGTAGCAGTATTGGAACTCATTCTTCAGTTTTATTAATTTTTCATAAAATTTTTATTGTTCTTCTAGGCTGTTTTGTGTAGAGCCTGTGAAATAATCATCGTTTATTTTTCTTTCTAGGAAACTGTAGTTGTCCTTCATGTGTTTATTGTTTGAAATCTGAACCCTGTACAGAGGAGGGCAGCCCATCCATTGGTTTGATCTGCTGAGCCCTGCTCCAGTCTGCAACCCCAAAGATTACAGGGGATCTTCATTCCCATTTTTTCCTAGTATAAGACGATACTTTTGTTTAAAATTGTTAGACCAAAAAATTGGAAATGGTCTTATACATGGGAGTAACGGGTTGAGAGGGTTTCTTAATGTTGGGTTGGAAAAGTAGGGGTTGTCCTATACATGGGGGCATCTTGCACACAGAAATTAGAGTAAGCTTCTTTCTTCTAAATATTTATATTTTAAAATAATTTCATGTTTTTAGTTATTTAATAGATTTCTATTGACTTAAGTTAATTAAAAATAGGTTATCTTAAGCTGGTACTCTTTATCCCTATAGTACTTTTTCAGTTTTATCTTTCTAAATTATAACCTCTAGTTATGTGAGTTTATTGGCTATAGTTCAGTCATTCCTGCTCTTATTCCTGCTTATGTTATTTCCTGTAATCATTTATCCATCGTTGATTATTGATAGCAGCCTGTTCAAACCATGGTAACATCAGTTACACAGCACTTGGGAGATATTAGGTTCTCTCTAAGTGCTATACAAATATAACACATTTAGAACTCATCACAGTCCTGTGACATAAATGCAGATGAGTAAACTGAGATTCAGATAGTTTGCAACGGCTCTTACTCAGCCCAAAGTTTTCTGTAAGAATTTTCTTCCAGCTCACTATTTCTCTTCTCACTCTTCCGTTTTAATTGGCTGCCTCCTAACTCGTTTTCCCATACGGCAAGCAGCTCCAATCTAGAGAAATCTTAATAATTTTGGTCATCAGTGGGACAGACCAAAATTGTCCAGAAATGGGGATACCTAGGTTTACTTGGACATACATTAGTTACAGTTAAATTAATGGAATTAATATATGGAAATTGTAAAGAGGACAGTACTTGGCAGTCTTTTAGTGTTGTGTTTATATGAAATAGATGTTTCTTGTGGAGGAGAAGGATTGAGAATAGGCCCTTTGTTTTTAACTTGTAAAATATTTGGCATAAAATAAGAATTCTTGGAATTTAGAAATTGTTTCATTGCACCTGATATAATATGCTTTTGTTGAATGCCTGCTGCCTGTAAAGACTTTCCTAGATGATGATTTCAACAACCTAAATATAAAGAAAATTACATGATTGTTGTTGGAAATATTTTTTAGGTCAACTTTGTAACTAGAGTCAGTGAACAATTATGTGAAATCTGCTTTATGTCCAGTTTTCCAGTGAGCAGTTCCTAAACTAGTTTAAGATTATATGCACAGCTAGAGATGGTTACATTGTGTATTGGAACTTTGGTTTACTCAAATATAGAACACTTTCGAATTCCCATCCAGGAGGTTTTGGCATATGAACTTCCATATTAAGAACACAGTAGGGGGAGAAGTCGCTTTGCTTGGCTGCAAATCTGTACTTAAAAAGAGTCACAGTGGGGGTTGGGACAATCAGTGTAGTATGTTCTGATGTTTTGTGCTTGAACCAAGTTGTTCAAACAGATACTATAATTAACATAATTTTAAACTTCATAGGGCAGTTATTCATCCATTGGGTATTTTTTGTTTTTGATCAAAAACGAAAGTACTTTCTCAAATGTTGAGAATGTTTTATTACCATTTTTACATCACTGTAAACAGCTTCAGAAATGAAGTGGATGCTGTTTTATTGAAAAGTAATGATTAGAACTTATTTTAGGACAATGGTTATAATTAGTCCTAACTTAGTAATTATGTTGGAGATATATAGCATATTAAGACCAAATTTTAGTTTTAAGAACCTCACCTATTGAAAACTTTGAAAGAATTCTGTGTAAGTGGCTGTAAGTTTATAATTTTTTTGTGTATTTGTGTTATTGAAATTGATAGACCATTCTCTCATCTAGGACAAAAGCTTTTTTATAGGTGTAAGAGATCTATTTAACCAAGTGCTTCTCTGCCAGTTATTGATACTGTTTTTCATATGATTTATTTAGGAATTCATGTATGGAGAAAGAGCACTTGACTTAGAATTAGAAAATAGGACCAGTGCAAAACAAAACACAACCATATTTACCAAATATTAATTAAATTGTTTTACACTTGCATCCAAAGTCCCTATCATATCTAAAATTTTTTGAGGACAAAGGTAGGTTCAGAATACCATGACCCCCAAAATGTTTAAAGGTAAATGGTAAAGTAGAAAAAGTTCTCAGTGTGTTTTGTTTTGGGCATATATTCACTAATTTATGAGGCTTTCTTAGGGCAATTTGATTAATTTTAGGGCTCATGTAGGTCATGTCATTTATTAGGATTACTTGTAGAGAGTGCAGGCCCTAAAGTTCTGCCCTGTCGAACACTTACTGTATCTGTGACTTGGACAAGCCATGCCTGCCTCCCCATCCTCATTAACATGTAGTAAGAATGATAGTTCTGCACTGATGACTGTCAGGATTGAATCAGGGATGTGTTTATATTTCTTAGCATAGTACTCCGCAAACAGTTAAGTGTTTAATAAAAAGCTTAGTTGCTATCATCATCATCATCATTTTTATTTCTCAACTTGTTTCTTTATCTTCTACCTGAAAGATTTACTTGTAATTTGTGATTTCTCTATAATAGTAAACTTGTCAAGAATGTAGTGTAGACCATACAATAAAGTATCTTTGGTAATCGTGTCTCTCTATTCTATAATCACATATTAATGAAATAAAGTTGTTTTGTACGATACTATAATTAATTTTAATTTACTTTATAAATAAAGCGACATTCCATTTTCTTGAGTAGTCTCATGTCATTTTCACCCTTCCTTAAAAGGTCACAGTTTTGTGCTTTGAACATATTTACACATAGTATTAATGATTATATGTGTTGGTTATTACTGTCACTTTTTTATATGAAGACATAACTATAGTCTTGTAGTTTAAAATAAGACTTTGACCCTTGAAAAAGATTTCTTCTGATACACTGAAACAAGGTAATACTGAGATGATAGAGTAAAGGAAAAGTACTGTATTTGGGGAATGAAAATCAGACCTTGTCAGCATTATTGTAGGGAATCTGGGAGCGATGATTAGAAGAGAAGTAAGAATCAGTGATAGGGTCACAGATTGTCAGATGTAACTGGCAACTTAAATAGGAGGTCAAAAACAAGCCCAGAAACAAGCAATGACATGGAGGCTGATTTAGACAGAGATGCAGAAATGACGGCAGCAGCAGAATGACGCTCTGGGGGAGCTGCAGTCGGGAGCGCACAGTTTGATACTTAGTTTTCATGATGCTCCTCAATGATAAAAGCCTAGTTGTTGAATTCAGTAAATATTTGTTTAAGGCCAGAAATGTGTAAAGTCAGTGTATATGTCCTGTAAAGAGTATAAAAATCAATGAGACATGGTTCTGGTGTTTAACTGGACCAAACTTTCTAATAGCTACAACAGTAGGAGTATATAGTACTTAGAGCAAAAGATAAATAAAAATACTAATAAATATTAAAGAAGTGGAAACGAGGCATTCTGGACATAGGCGATAACTTGCAGAAAGTTATGGGTATCAGAATCCAAGCTTGGGAAAGGCCAGTTTATGTACAGTAGGGAAGTGGATGGAAGCATATTGTGGGACCATGAGCAAGAAATGGCACCTGAGGTTAGTGTGGGCAGCAGTGAATGGGTTGATGATAGCCTCTCTCTCTGTCAAGGCACAAGCAAGCTTATGGCTGCACTGCAAGTGTGTTTCTTTAAAACTAATTGGTCCTTGCCCTCAAGTTTTAAAAATCCACACTTACTCAGAAAATTCATCCTTATTCAGGATCAGTAAGAGCTGAGACATAATTTTGGACAAGTTTGGAGAGGGAGAGAATGAGCTCTAGTTCTGGACATGTTGAGTTGAGGGTGCTTTAAGAGACTCTGATGTACACATGTTCAGTTAAATTTGGGGGTCTAGAAACCGGTGAGGAAGACTGTGCTGGAAATGTATATTTGGAAATGTGGCGATGCAAAAAACCCCAGTGTTCTTCTGTATTGCTGAGGATTTAGTGGCGCATAATACGAAGTGTCATTGCTTTGGGTGACCATAAAACAGACATTATAATAGTAGTAATGAGCTAATTTTTCTACATTAGTATCTGTTGTTTACTCTTGAAGTATTATTTGAAATGTAACTGTAAAAAGAAATTGTCTTAGAGATCACAGTTTCCAAGAGGGACACTTGTCTTGTTATCCCTTTTCTTTGCTTCATGTCAACCTTTTTTGTTTCCCCCAAAATTAATTTTTGAAGTGAGAAATCTGGGGAGTGGATTCTTAATGTAGGTATTTTGGAATAATGTAGGATTCAGAAGTAGACACTTTATAGTCTTATTTTGTTTCTTGTTTATGACTGAAAGATTTTTTTATGGATATGTTTTATAAATTTCTCTTTAGTATTTGCCAGTTACAGATTTTCTTTATTATGTGTTTAAGAAAGAGAAAGAGAATACAGGGAGAAATTATGTTTGTATCGAGTGGCAGCCTCAAAAGTCAATGTCAAAGGGATTTGCTTAACTCTTCTTGAATTAGAATGGACTACAATTGGATAAATGTGACTTCTGAGTAGAATGATCTTAAAACCTTTTTTTAAAAAATGAAGTCTGAGAGTAAAAATATGTAATTCTGTAAGACCTGATGAAGAAATCATGGGCTTCTGCCCTCTCTGCTGGCTAACGCACCCAACCTTCACTTCCTACTCTGTAAGAAACTCTTTCACTGTTTATGCTCTATTGCTACACTGTGTGCTTACCTTGCTACTAGTTGATTTTTTTAGTTTTCATCTCATTTATTCACTGTGATCAAAAGTCATTGGGTACTTCCATTTGAAAGCTCTTATCCTTCAGTTTTCTTTTAAAAGTGTGTTGTGTGGATGACTTTTTCCCCCTTCTTTCTTTTGGTGAGACATCTGTCATTCAACTTCTCAACCCATTGGAGTAGTCCTTTAAGTTTTATATTCTCTACCATTTTCCATCACTCTTTGTTACTGGTTGGAGGGAGAATTCCTCACTTTTTATCCTCTAACCCCTCTATCCAGTTTTTCTTTTCTACTGTCATATTTTTTTTTTTACTGTCAGGAGTTCTTTTTTTATGTTTTTATTCTGTTTTACTTTGCTTGTTTTGAATTCTTTTAATAGCATTTTTTTACTTATTTTAAGGATGCAGTATCTTCTCTTAACTCTGAGGATGTTTGAGTTTTTCTTCCCTCTGCTCAGTGGTCACTTTCAGCAGGGTTTTCTGTGTGCCAGGCTGGTCAGACTGCCCACAGAAAAGGCTTCCAGTCGCTGGCCACAGTTTTGGTTGGGGGCCTTTGCTCTCAGTGCAGGCGGGAAGAAGGCTGGAAATCTCAGCCTTGCGTGTGTGAAAGTCCCATCAGTTGCCCCTCAAAATCCAGTTCCAGAAAGTGGAACCCTTTAGGAATACATTTCTGGTCTTTTGCTGGGAATTAGGTTAGATATCCAGCTGTTTGTGGGGCCGGGATGTGGAGATACAGCTGCTTCTTAGTGAGAATTCACCCAGTCTTCGAGTCTTACCCTGACACTCCTGCTGCTTTCACTGCTGCCATTGTCCCTTGCCCTTTTTAAATGAGGGGGCTTCTACAGTGTCATTTGGTTCCTTGTCACTGGGGTGGGTTAAGTCTCTAACTTGACCATCTGCTTTCTAGTTTCTAAATTGTTTCCTTTCCCATTTTCTTCTTCCTTGTGAGTTTGTACATTTTAAACTGCAGTATTTTAGAATAATTTTAGGAGCGAGTAAAGGTACATGAATTAATTTGCCCATGTTTATAAGTTTTTGTTCTTTCAACAGTTTTTAAAACTGTAAGCAAAACTTTATTTTGAAGAAAACATTGGAGTAAGTGTAACTGTCTTTGTTTTTTATTTTAACTGGCACTTCAGTTTTTGAATTGAGTTTACATTCACCAAGGTGCTTTACAACTCACAATGCATTCACTTAATAAAGTGCAGCGTCAGATTACACCGCAACTTGGTTCTCTCTGTTCCTGTCATGTAAATAATGTCCTTCCCTTTTAAAATCCCCTGACTTTTGACTTCCCCATATATAAAAGTTTTTGTGGTAAGTCATTTATAATTTTAGTGTTTTAAAATTAGGCCTTTTAAAAACATTTTAAATTATAAATGTTTCTCACCTCTCGTTTTAGAATCTGTATGCATTGGTATCACTGCCACACATACACTTTTAGTGTCTTTGCTTATCATCTGTATCACCTGTCCATTCTAGATTGGTTTCAGTTTTTTTCTTCATGTATGTTATATATTTCTGCTACGTTCCATGCTTGTCATTTTCTGATAGTATGAATTTTACCATGTGGGGTGGGTTATTCATATTTCTGTAAGTGTTCTTGACCTGTGGTCTGGGATAGTTTAGTTAGTTGGAAATAGTTTGGTCCTTTCGGATCTTGCCTTTTGGATTTATTAGGCAGTATTGGAATGATGCTCAGACAAGTTTTACTCATTTTCCACTATGATCAAGGCCTTCTGTGCACTGATATATGCGGCAGGAGCCCTGAAGCCTTTCTGTAAGCCTGGCTCTGTGTGAGCACCTGGCGGCGAGTCTGCGGGAGGGGACTCTCAGGGCTGGGAGCTGGGGCAGTCCTGGGCTCACCTCATTGATTTCCTGTCCCAGCTTCATCTTCTTATCACGTGAGGCCCAGGGGCTTGAGAACTTGTTTTCCTGTTGTACCCATTGGTTATCACAGGCAGGAGAGTAAATCTTGTTCATGTTACTTGGTTGAAGGCAGAGTTCCCTTATGTGGATATAGACACACTTTTAGATTCATCAAATAATGTAAGTAACTTTACTAGATGTATCTCCTCTCCCAAATTGCTTGATAAATAAATAAAGATACAGATTTTGGTGAGAAAATGGCAACATTTTTCAATATAAAAATTAAAATCTGGATTTACAAATTTACTGTGGATTTTTTCCCACAGTAGAGGTATGTATACACAGTCTCTGTTCTTTCACTTAAAGAATATTTTCCCAGTTTTTTTACTCATTGACTCAGTTTCTGTTTTTCATGGTGTCTCCTAGGTTGAAAAGAAATACTTAATCATATTTTGTATTATTTGTTACTTCTAAACAAATTAATTAGTATTTACATCAAAACAACCTATATTGAAAAAACTTGTTTTTTATTTTACTCATAAATAAGCACATTATTTATTAATGGGATGTGTGTTTACCTTGAGCATTGTTCGGATTCTCAGATTGGACACTCCACCCTCTTTTCCTGTTCCAAACTGATTTTTGCACAGACTGCTTTTTTATTATTGAAAACCTAGCACTGCAAGGGTAGGACATCATCAAAAGGAATGCAGCATGATTTAATGTTGAAAAAGACAAGTATGTATTTGGAAATAGAAGTTTTCATGGCATCCAACAGACATTGACTATTACTTGCTGTTAACAGAAATTTCAAATACCCCCTTGTTACGCCTGTGACTGAGTTCACTCTTTGGAACACCCTGCCACAGGATCGGAGGCTTTGTCTAGTTTCCAATTCCCCCTCACAGCATTTGGATGCCTTTTCATAGTGATGATAGGGACAGAAAGTGCAGGTAAAAGCATGTATTTGACTGTTAAAACTTACTTCTATTCTTACTGGCTAAGCTACATAGATTTTTTTGGCATGACCTCTGCAAACATGAGTTGTAATAGAAGGCTGTTTAACCATTCCAGTTTTATTAATTTATACCAGTTTTATTTTCTTTGATTAAAATCTCACAATTTAGTAAATAGTGACCTTTAAGATGAAATTTCAACAACAGATATTATTTTTATTGTTTATATGTGGTACCTTGCACTGAGCCAGGTGCATTTATATATACCACCTTTAGATCTATAAGTTTGTAGTCTTATTTTGTTCAGTATTTTTTAAAATTATATTTGTAAGTTATATGTTACAAATATATTTCTGTATTATCTCTAAAACTTAAAACAAGAAGCAATTCTGAAATTATGTTTTGGGTGAAAGGGAAATGCGGGCAACTTCACTTCTAAACCTCTTTGTAGCTTGATGGTATTTACAACCTAGAGATCGTTCCCAGTAGGTGATTTGAAAACATCAAGGAAAGGCAACATAGATAATTATCTCTATTAAACCCCAGTACTCAAGGTTTGATATAATTAGGAGTGACTTTACAGTTCACTGTTTTTAAAGTAAGCTAAATGGTGGAACTATAGAAAATAGTTCTTAACGTTTTCCATAAACACTACTAGAAATACTTAAAACAAATGACATTTCTTGTACACAATAATGTCTGTCTGCAAAATACAGCATCCGGCAGAAGTAACGCCCTCTTTAAAACAGTTATGTTAATGTAGTTATGATATTGTTACTTTACAGAATTACATGCTTATGATTTTGGTATAGATTACCAGTTCATAAAAAAGGGGCGTTAATTTGTGCTGGACCCTGTACTTTTCCTGATCTTGAATTCAGCCAGTGTTATTAAAAATAGTTGTAATGAAATGGAAAGATCACTGAACTTGAGAATGAAATCTTTGATTCAGCTCCTAAATAGGCAAGTTATTAGCTATGTGACTTTGACAAGTGACTTAACTTATATTAACACTGATGACCTTTCATTTACTCATAAGTAAATATAGAAATAACAACATGCTTTTCATGATAACCTATGGATCACACCATAAATGAGTTTCTAAGTACATAAGATTGCAACAAGGAGTATGATTGCCTTCCTCACTGCTGTATCCTTAGCATCTGGCTCCATGCTTGGAATATAAATATAGTACATGCTCAATAAATATTTATTAAATTAAGTATCATTTCAACCCATTAAGCTTACGCACAGGTTTTTTGACCAGGAAAATAATTTAGAAGATTTATACTCATCACAGAAAAATAATGCAACTGTAGCTTAAATAACTGGCAATGGGTTAGTATTATGAAAAATAAACTCTTTTTGTAAAGAAAAATTTGTAATAGTAGACTTTGTATATTTTTTAGGAGGAGCAAAATAGAGGCAAACCCAATTGGGAGCACCTCAATGAAGATTTACATGTCCTGATCACTGTGGAAGACGCTCAGAACAGAGCGGAGATCAAGCTGAAGAGAGCCGTTGAGGAAGTGAAGAAATTGCTGGTACCTGCAGTAAGTATCACTTCCAAATCTTAGATTTGGGTCCCAGTCCCTTTATCATTATAATTTTAAGTAATTGTAATGTTACTGTAATAAAAAACATGTTGTTAGTAATTTTACTTATATAGAAAAATAATTTCTGACTCCTTTACTGTAGTAGACAAACATAAACATTATTCAAAGCCTTAAATGGGAAAACCTGTTTATATTTTATGAAGGAAGTGTTGTGAGGGGACCAAACTCAATTAGTGGCCTACTTTTCAAAAATATTATTACCATGGCATCCCTCTGTTATAGGATAAGAATGTAGGTACATCATATGTTGGGTAATGAAAACTTTCTTTAGTGGAACAGTTTTCTAAGGTGAGCAAGTAACGAGTGTACAGAAGTCTGTACCACTGCTGGACGAGCTGTGTTAGCAGGAGCACGCTGTTTTAGTTGCCTGTGGGCCTTGGGTGCTTTCCTGGCATGTCATTATCTCCCATTAAAAAGATTAATGTCCAGCAGTGAAATTTTCTCATAACACAATACAGTTTTCTTTTCAGAAAGTGAGAGCTAACTTTGGCTACTGTAGCAGGCACCTGTGTCCTCCCCTCCCTCCCTCTTGTTGCCTCCATCTGTCTGTCCGTCCATTCCACTTTACCCTTCCTGTCTGTCTTTTCCTCATTGTTACAGAAACCGGAAGTAACTTGGGAAATGATCACTGAACTCCTCCTAGAGTATTATTATCTTTTTCAGTGGAAAATAAAAATGAATTATTGGTTTTTCTAAGACATTATTGAAGTTTTTTATATTAGTAAAATACATGGAAATCTAGACCCTAACCTGCTATTGAAAAAAACTGGGAATATAACTATTCTGTCCAAGAGAAATTTATTGACATTTCCATAAATGAGTGGAACATCTGCTGTTGTTTATTCCCCAAGTAGTCTGTTGTACAGGTAAACTTACAAGTCGTAAACATTTTCCATTTATTTGTTAAAATTCATTCCTTGGAAGAAAGGATTTCCATGTAAATTCTGTTCAGTGGGTCTTAATAAGGAGTATAAGCAAACAAGTTAAATATAAACTGTAATATAATCTGTAATTGTATACTATTAAACTATATAATCTCCCTTCTTTTTCGTAATAATTGTGCAATAGTGAAAAGATGTATAGAAAAGGGGTTTTTTCCTGAGCATACTGGGCTGTTGGTCCCACAGTCACAAAAAGGCCTTTTGGATTTGGAATTTTCAGTTGTGCCTTTTCTGTCTCTTCAGTATTCTATTACACTTTGGCATTTCCAGCCGTTACCATTGTCCGGCTTCAGTCAGGTTGATTTTTTTCCATCTCTCAGATTAACTCACTTTCTCTTAGGCCCATTTTATTCACCCTAATTCAAGCCACTTATCTCAGAACCCCACAGCAGGTGTCCCTTCTTGTAGTCTTGGACTCCTCAAACCCATGTTTACATTGTAGTCTTTTTCATACCCTTTTCTGCTTAAAAACTTGTAGTGGTTCCATCTTACTCTGAGACAACAATGCAGAATTCCTTAACATGGCCCGTAAGTTCCTTCATAATTTGCCGTAGTTTACTCTTCAGGCTTCATCTTTCCATTCCCTCCCTCCTGTATTTAAAGTACATACACATATGTACACATTCATCCCTACACCCATAGATTGAATCATTCTGTAGTCAATCTTCTTCTCACCTCTGGGTAACTCTTTCAGCAAATGTTTACTGCATACTTATTCTGTGTCAGCTATTGAGAATACAGGGGGAATATAGTTGAGCAACAAAGTTTCGGCCAGTATGAAGCTTACCCTCTGGTTGAGGGGTAGTGGGGGTTAGAGCACTGACAATAAGCAGAAGAAAATATAAGCTGTATTAGGTTGTGAAAATGTGATAGTGAAGAAAAATCAGGGTAAGGAAGTAGAGAATCATGGATTAGGGAAATAGTGCGTTGTATGGGATGATAAGCTCTTCTGAGAAGGTTGTATTTGAAAAAACCTAATTGAAATGTGTTCCAATCATCTGGCTCTCCAAGAAACTTCTGACAAAAAGAACAGGAAGTGCAGTGGCCCTGAGGCATATCGGCTAGTAGCGAGGAGCTCAGTGAGCAGGTGGGAGGGTGGTGGGAGTCAGGTCAGCAGGGTTGGGAGGGGAGGGCAGGGCAGGTTATGGAGGCCTGAAGTCCGTGATAAGGATATTGGATTTTAGTCTGAGATGAGAAGCTGTTGGAGGAATTAGAACACAGGGATGACATGGTCTCGTTGTTGTTTCAGAGATCATTATGAATAGAGAATATACTTTGAGGGTAATGAAAGTAGAGATGCTAGTGCACAGGCACTTGAAGTTCATGGAAGGTGAACATGGCTTGGGCATGTGCTGAAGGTGCTGAGGACTCAGAGCGTGGTGGATGTATTTTAAAGCTAAAGCTGACCAGAATGTTGGTGGATTGGGTGTTATGTGTGTGATGACCGAGGTTTCTACTCTGAGCAAATTGAAGTTGTCTTCTGTTTGTACTGTTGGAGGAGCAGGTGTGAAAGGGAGGTCATGAAATTGTATTTGAAAGTCTAAAAGTTGAGATACCAACTATTTGATGGGCATTTGGTTATAATACTCTGGTTAGGTGATAAGTTGGGTCTAGAATATGTCAGTTTTGGAATCACCATCCTATCAAAAGCTCAGAGCCACGGACTGGATGGTAAGTAGAAATCGGATCAAGGTGTCACAGTGTCGCCTCAGACTGCGCCCCAGGTTCTTCACCATCTAGACGGATACTCAGGGGGAAGAGGAGGACCCAATAGAGAAGACCACGGAGAGGAGTGCTGGAGTTGGAGGGGAACCAGGAGTGAGGCGTCCTGGAAGCCGGCTGCACAAGTTTTCAGTTTGTGTCTCAAAATTGGTTGCGATAAGAATGAGGGAGTTAACCGTTGGATTTGGCCATGGCAATCAAGTTTTTGTTTTTTGTTTTTTGCAATGGTCAGTTTAAAAGCCTCATTGGCTTGGGTCAGAAGAGTGGGACAAGAGGAAAAGGAGCTGAACTTGTTTCTCTTGAGATGTCATTATTTATGTGAACTCCTTCGCACTCTCTCGGCCTCTCCTTCTTTCACTGCTTTGTCTTCGGTGACCTTTTGCCTCCATTGAGCTGTAGCCTCCCACTCCATGGGGCTTCCTTGAACCTCCTGCGGGCACCCCCTTACACATAAAGCAGGAGAATGTCCCTCAGTGGACACGTTCCCTTTTCTTCAGTGAGTAGTTGCTGTAAAAATTTGGGAAGCCGAGTTAATAAACTTGTGCATATATACTAATAGGAAAAATCCCTTGAAGTTGAATTACTAGGTTAAAGGGTAAGTACATTATAAATTTTAATATTTTACTCATTCAGATTTCTAAGTTGCCTTCCAGAAATTTTGTATTTTAATTTACAGTCCTGCCAGTGTTAGACAGATGAAAATGCCTGTTTCTCAGGCATTGTCAAAGTTTTTAATCTTCAGTTTTCTAATAGTATATTTTTTTAAAAAGTGTAAGGACTTTAATTACAAAAATATTCTATAATAATTCTCATGGTTTTTATAATTTATTTTTATATTAAGGTGCTATGTGGTGTTATAGATATTCTTGTAGCAAAAAGCTAGTATTTTTATCTTCATATCTCGAACAGGTACATAATCCTAGTTTCATACTATTTCTGTGGGGAATGATTCAGTTTACATTATTTACAGAATGAATTTATAGCTTAACTGTGGAATTGTCTTTTTATTATTTCAGTATAAGTATTTCTTACCTAACCATGTAGAATAAGTGTTTTGGAAACATGTAGAAAGAAAATTGTATGTATTGAATTTTAATGGTTTTGTGCCCATTTTGTTTAATAATATACAGCAAAAGTTGTAGCCATGACTTGAGGGACCTGGACGTAGAGCCTGGAGGGCAATACACGTTTTGTCTGATCTCAAGTTTCATAATTTAATGTTTTATATTTTACATCTCATTTTTAATGTTATAATAAATCTGGGTAAAGGTTGTACCTATACGCCTTGTGACGCGGTTCTGATAATTTTTATGATTTGAATGTATCCCCATCAATTCATGTAGCACTACACATAACTGAATGTTTAATAAATCAGTTCAAACCCTTTACATTTAAATTGGGCTTTCAAAACAACCTTATTAAGTAGGTTCTCTCCAACAAGCATGTGGACTCTTAGCATTTCTAGTGCAATTAATTTTTTTCATGAAGCAGTTTAATATTCTCATTCCACTGCAAAAGGAATAAGGGTTTTGAAATCATCACATTTCATTCATTAGTAGTCTGATAATATTTTACCTAAAGAATTTGTTTGTGGGAGTTCCCTGGTGGTGTAGTGGCTTAAGGCTTCGGCACTGGCGCTGTCAGTGCTGCGGCCTGGGTTCGATTCCCAGTCAAGGAGCTACCCACATACCAAAAAAGAAAAGAACTTGTTTGCTCTGGAAATGGTACCATTTTTATTTCAGATGTTTCTTTGATTTTAATAATCAGTTATGTTAATCTCTTGTTTATTAAATCACAAAATAAACCATACATGACTAGGGAAGAGTTATTTCTCAAGATATATAGTGTTTTTATCTGACAAGTCTAAATCTATTACTGTCAAATAGCTGCTAAAATCCTTTTCATCGTAATACAACAATCCCATTTAAATCTGACATCTATGAATCTGAACTATACCTTCTTCAACTTACTGAGGCATTCAGTACAGTTTTATAATTGAAGTGTGCCATTGAGTAAAAAATTAAATTATACCCACTGGTAGGAAAGGACTGTAGACGAATGTCCTGATTTTGCTCATCTTTGGGGATTTAGGTCATCCTTGGCAGAAACCAACTGCTGACGTAACTCTACCTGCAAAGTATTTCTTTTTTTTATTTTTTTTAATTCATTTTTATTGTTAGACTTATTGGGGTGACATCTGTTAGCAAGGATTACAAAGTATTTCTTGAATGCATATATTCTGTATATTTCTCCGCAGTTGAAATACTATTCTCTTTTCACTTTTAGTCTTATTTTACTCAGTTCATTCTCCTGTAAATGTGTGACAGTGATTTTTAAAAATAACAATCATGTTAAAGATTGTCAGTGACTTCGCTCTCCTTTTCCCTTAGAATGACATGTGAACTCCATACTGCCTTCTCTGAAAGTGGGGTAACAAATGAGTTGCCTGTGGTGAGACTCATTGTTGGGTAGTGAACACATGGCTCTTAATTGTAAACAAAGTATAGGACATTGTGAAAATACTTAAACTTAGAGAAGGAGAATGCTAGTGAAATGATTTTAGGATTTTGCATCGCTTTCAGTAACTGTAAAGGAAAACTTCACATGCAGTAAGTTTTTCTCTCCAGATTATTTTATAAATGAGAGAATTTTGAAGTACTAGGATGTAATAGAAGGAAATGAGCAAAAATGATTATGAGGAAATTACCACACTGATGGAATTTTACTGAGTGTGAAGGTGGAATGTTAAGTAAGCAAAAGTTACATAGGAAAAAACAGTGCATTGTGTCTAGATTTGTTACTGCACTGCCCTTCTTATTTCAGGTGTGCCTTGTAAGGAGATTAGGGCTACTTGGAATTGCTAGAGATTTGTCATTCCTGGTTTTAGGTAACTACTTTGTTATGCAGATTATTGGGTAGAAAAAACTCGTTTTCATGATTCTTTGGAGTTTTTACATTGTACATTATTTACCAATTTTTGAAATTTACAATGTATATTTTTTTGCTAAATATTTAAGACAAGATAGTAGATTATTTTTCTTTACTAGCAGGCTTAATTACGAAGTGGTACTATTACTGACTTTTTACAAATTTTTGTTTCTTTAATCAAATTTCTCTGGTGCAATTACTAATATAGCCCTTATGATTAATTATTATTTTGACAAATGGTATTTTACTCACCATTTGATTAATTGCTAGTAGATTGGTAATTATTACTAGTAGATTATTTAAATACTAATTTTATGTGTATAAACCTTAGGATTTTAGACATACATGTTGCACTTGTTTATTACAAGTAGAAAACTTGCTTCACATGACATTTTAATGCTTGTTTTTATTCACAGTAATTCTCATTCTTCCTCTGAGTCCTTCAGAATAAACTGGGCTGTTAAATTTCTTGACTTAAATTTCTTCTTAGAGTCTTAGTTTGGGATTTACCTAATGTGTTTATAAGTCTAACTACAGAACTCTGAACTGTGAAACAATGATTTGCTACTTTTTTCAAATCACTTTAACATATATTTGATCCTCACAGAAAGTTTGCATATTAATTTACTTGTATTTCTCAATTCTGTTATCAGATGTTTTCATTTTCTTTGTTCTTTCTACACTGACATTGTAATATGTTACAAGTTTTCAGTTCATTTTGCCTTTTATAACACAGTATCTTGAAACTTGGTCTTGATAGGCACTTTTATGTATGAGGACGATGGATTGGTTATCGTGCAGGACCTTGACTATTTTAAGGACCTGGCTTTAAGTCTAAGATGAGTAAAATCATTGGAGGGCTTTGAAGATGGAAATGACATGGTTTGATTAATAATTTATAAGGTAACTCTGCTCTGTTTACAACAAAAGTAAAGAGTGCACGAGTGGAAGAAAGGAGTCCCTCACAGGAGTCTGCAGACTATGTATGTCCTGTGGTCCAAATCCAGCCTCCCACCTGTTTGAATAGCTCATGAAATCAAGAATGGTTTTTATGTTTTGTGATGCCTGGGGATACAATCAGAAGAGGAATATTTCATGAAATGTAGACATCAGATGAAATTCACATTTCATTGTTCACTGGAATGTATTGAAACACAGCCATGCTTATCACTTGCATCCTGTGTGTGGCTGCTTTTGTACTCCCGTGACAGAGCTGAGTGCCTGCACCCAAGACCTTGTGCCCAGAAAAGCCACTTCCTGTCTGGCTTATTACAGTGTGCCAATTCCAGGACTGTTGCATTTATCCAGGTGAAAGATGATAAAGGATAGGGCTAAGGTCGCCGTAGTGGTGAGGCGTGATCTGATTCTACACATATTTTTAACCCTTTTCCCATTAAAAAAAAAAGTACAGCTTGCTACCACATTTATTTAATTTTATATAACACACTCTTTGAGGTTGAAGCAAATCTGACTGGTTTTCAGTGTGAAAATAAAAAAAATAAAAACCATTCTTGTCTTTAATACTAATGTAACAAGAATGTATATGATGGTCAGTATTTAATAATTTGTTTTCATGTGGCAGACTTTGGGGGTGAGGTTAGGACCGTAATCCACAAGTTATCTCGGGGTAAACGCTGCAGCTGCAAGTGCCACTGGCGAGTATTTTCGGAGCAAACAGGAAGCGAGTTGAGTGAAG
The DNA here is from genome assembly GCA_004026885.1 of Lyroderma lyra. Taxonomy (NCBI): domain Eukaryota; kingdom Metazoa; phylum Chordata; class Mammalia; order Chiroptera; family Megadermatidae; genus Lyroderma; species Lyroderma lyra. Next base: position 139,584 of record PVJL010002652.1, read on the forward strand.
CTGGCAGGTTCTGCTAATGGATTATCTCTGGGTGGTTAGAAAGCTAGGAATCAAGGGTGATGTCAGGATTTTCAGCCTGAACAACTAGAAGGATATAATTGCTGTTACCTTGATGAAGATGATACTAGTAGTACCTTGATGAAGATGAACAGACTTTGGAGAGATTATCAGGGGCTTAGTTTTGAACCTAGAAGATTTGAGATGCTTGTTGGCTATCCAGGTGTAGCTATTCTAGTATTCTCTTCTGCTTAACAAATACTTATTCCAGGATGACTGACTATGTTTTAGGGCGGTAGGGCTGCAGAAGATGATTTAAGGCAAGATCCTTGGGGCAGTTGGCATTTCTCCCACTATTTTTCTAACTCTTCATAGGTATTCTGAGTAAAGGAAGTCTGTAATGTGCTAGTAACTATTGTGAACCATTGGTAGGAACCATTTCCAAATTTAATTGCCCATCAAACTTTTTTCTGGGAATACATTCACATTTAGTGTTCTAAGGGATATCTGAGAAACAATGGGCCTGATTAAATAAAGTTGAGCTACTTTTTTAATGCTAATGTCGTCATTTTGAAGACATGAAGAAAGAAAACTCTGGAGAGTCTTTTTAAATATGCAATAAAACCCATTCATTTTAAATGTGCAGTTTGAGCTTTGACAAGTGTATACACTGATAATCACTACCGCAATCAAGATTTCCATCACTCCAAACATTCTCTTACCCCTTGGGCATCAATTAACCCCTCCCCACACTGCCCCTAGACAACAGTTGAGGTTAGTTTTGCCATTGTTTTTTAGTCTCAAAACATTTTTTTTAGGTTTATTGACATGTGATTGACAAATAAAATACAACTTACACAAATTTAGGCTGTACAATGTGGTTTTTCACAGTGTACAACATGATGACTTGATATACCTTGTGAAATGATGATCACAATTCAGTTAACACGTGCATTACCTCACATAAGTACTATCTTTTTAAGACATACGCTGAGCACACTGGAGAGTACCATGCAGTATTGTTAACTGTATCAACGTGCTGTGCTTTAGTTTCCCATAACTCATGCATTGTGTAACTGCAGGTTTGTACCAGTTGAACATGTCCTCATTCTTCATCCCTGCCCCCCAACTTCTGGCAACCATGGTTCTACTCTCTGATTGATGAGTTCAACCTTTTTATATTCAGTTTCACATTTTCTAGATTTCCTATAAATGAAAATGATTTTGTGTGTCTCCTTGGACCCCACATGGCTTTTTTAAGGTTCATCCATGCTGCTGCATGTATCAGCAGGTTCCTTTTTGTTGCACATTGGTATTCCACTGAATGGATAGGCCACAGTTTATCCGTTCACCTGTTGTGGTTTTAATTTTCATTTCTCTGAGGACAAATGCTATTGAGCATCTTTTCACGTGCTTTCCAGAGCGTCATATATCTTGGACGAGGTATCTGTTTAAATCTTTTTATTGGCTTGTCTTTTTTACTGAGTGTTATAAGAGTTCTTTACACATTTTGGGAATAAATCCTGTATTTGGACAAAGATTCTAGTCTGTGGCTTACCTTTTGTTGTCTCTGTTTTTGTGGGAAGGCTTTTAATCACAAACCCAAAGCTTTTGTAAATATAGAACTTTTCAGACTTCTACTTGTTTGTTTTTGTATTATTTCAGAGAATTTGTTCATGTCATCTAAGTTAAGATTTTTGTCATGAAGTTGTTCATAACATTGTCTTTTCATCTTACAAGTCTGTAGGATCTATAATAGTGTCCCCTCTTTCATTCATCATGTTTGTGATTTGTGGCTTTTCTTTTTCTCTCGATCAGTTTAGCTCTAGTCTAGAGCTTTATTGATTTCTGCTTTTACACTTTCCTTCTACCTGATTTGGGTTTAATTTTATTTTTACTCTTAAAAGGTGGAAGATTAGTGATTTGAGACCTTTCTTTTCTACTTTTGAGACCTGTATTGTAAAGGTATAAATTTCTCTTTGAATAATGCTTTAGGCACCTCCCCCAAATAATGTTATATTGTATTTTCATTACCATTTAATTCAAAACATTTTCTGACATTTGTCGTGACTTCTTTTTTTAACCAATAGGTGATTTCCAAATGTTTCCAAATATTTGAGACTTTTCTATTATTTTACTATGACTGAGGTCTAATTTCTGTTTTGCTCAGGAAATGTCTTATATAATATTTTAGTCTTTTTAAATCTACTAAGGGCATTTTTATAGTCCAGCATATGGTCTGTTTTGGTGAATATCCCATGTACATTTAAAAGTATGTGTATTCTGTAGTAGTTGGGTATGTGTATCATAAATGTCATTGAGGTGAAGGTGGTTGGAAATGTCGTTCAGATCCCCTGTCCTTACTTTTTCCCCTAGTTTTGTTATTACTGAAAGACATGTAAAAATAAACACATACTAGTGTGTTCTCTTTCATTGCACTAAAATGGCAAACTGATTTGGTGTACTCACATGTATGTCCAAATATACGACGGCTGTCCAGAAAGTTTTCAGCCGTGTAATAGGAAAAGCAGAGGAATTTATGGCTGGATTTTTTTCCAGACAGCCCTTGAATATATCTGTGTGCATTTATAGTTTATATAACATATATGAAGAGGGTTTTGCATCATTAAAAGATTTCACTTGTTTTTTTTATATGATGGCAACTTTTCCCTTGTTTTAATTTTGAAATCTTTGGGGTTTTTTCCAAAAATGGAAATTATGTTATTATGCAGCACATTCTAGAGCAGTGGTTCTCAACCTTCCTAATGCTGTGACCCTTTAATACAGTTCCTCATGTGGTGGTGACCCCCATAAAATTATTTTCATTGCTACTTCATAACTGTCATTTTGCTACTGTTAAGAATCGTAATGTAAATATCTGATATGTGTTTTCCCATGGTCTTAGGCGACCCCTGTGAAAGGGTCGTTCAACCCCAAAGGGGTCGCGATCCACAGGTTGAGCACTGCTGTTCTAGAGAGACAACACCCCAAGCAGTCAGTACTTAGGTGACCATCAGTGTTACAGAAAAATGTTACAGAGGTTCACAGGATCATGGCGAACTGGGGTGCTTGGAGAATAAGACTTCATGTGGGTTACTGAGACTTGAGCTGGAACTTCAGGATACAGAGTTCATAGAGGCAGAAGATTGGTGTATATGCATTTTAGGGGTGGATATTTGTGTATTTCAGGTCATTAGAAGTGGTGACAAATACAATAAGATTGCACAAATCATGGTCAGGAACTGTCAAACTCAGAACTTTTATTTCCTTATTTGTAAAGTTGAGTTATTGTTGCTTATTTGCGTTAGAAGTACTTTGTAAAGGTAGTAATTACTATTTTAATAAGTTATGTGAGGATGCAGGCACAGGTTTGCTCTTTCCTCCTCTTGTTTGTTATATGGTAGGTATGTGGACTGGTTGTGTCAAGTACATCATTGGCCATGTCTGTTATAGCCTCAGTTCATGGTGACAGGAGACATCACACCAAAGAAAGTAGTTTTGTTTCCTTCCTGCAAAAACTCTCATTGCTAGTTCCAGTCTCATCAGTGCAGGCTTTTGTTTACAGTGGCATAACAAGCAAGAAGATTATGAAACCATCTATTAATGTTGCTTAAAAAAAAAAAAATCACAGTGTGTAAATTTTCACACCCCCTCCCCCCACACACGCTCTTACTCACTGTGAGTATGCACCTATCATGTCCAGTATCAGACACCACCATCCTTCTTTCGATTAAATTGCATTGTGTAAATTGGAAAATAGTAAATACTATTGTTTGTATTCATTATTTAAGAACTTATATTTTTCTAATCCTCCCTAAAAGGGCTTAAGAAAAACACACTAGAAGTGGAAGTAGGGCTTATTGTGCTGGAATATGTTGTTGATATATTGAAGACTGAGAAGCAGAGGTGAGGGACATACACCTAAATCTCCTTGCTTACTGTAATTCTTCCTCCCTTTCACTAGGAATGAAGATAAAAGATTTCTGTTGAGATAAAATACGAAACTGGAAAGACTAAATGAGCAGCACTGGCCTGTATTGGAGATTTTAAGTGGTTTCAGGTGGACTTGGGTTCACAAGATGCCACCAGTCACTGACAGTTCATAAAGTATTTCAGGTCTTTTTTCTTGATGATGGGTATAATTGTCTTTTCCTTTGGTGTTTCATTGTCTGTAAGTTTAATTTAGATGCTTGAGAACTTGGATCAGTTTGAATATATAGCTGATCTCTCTATGAAAGCATTTATATACATAGAGTCCAATAATGTTAAACTAATCTAATAGACTGACACATTTCTAGTGGAGGATTTTGAAATTTAAAGTTACCAGTTATTTCAGGGAATATTATAAAATATGAAAATATTAAAAGAAAAATGTAAATCCCTTATTAAGAAAATGGCAGATGTCAATGTCAACAAAATTTAGGGGAGTAGTAGAGAGAGAGAGATGCATCACAAAATGTTTTTTTAAGTTTGCTTTTTGTTTCCCAAACATGTTTTCCTGTCTAATGCTATATGCCCTTGACTCATGATTAGCTTTGTGTTAATTATAATGTGAAGATAAATGAAAAGAAGTACAGAATAAGACAGGAAGGGAGGTGATGACTCTAGAGATAGTCCTGTATCGGGGTGTTAATGTACTGACAGCACTGCGTTTGGTTCTTGACCAAGATGTCAGCAGTTGAAATCTGTGATGTTATTAGGCTCCTTTCTTTTTTTTTTTTTTTTTTTTGGTAGAACAGCAAAGTATTAAAACACATTAACAAACGTCTATACTTGCTCCGTCATAGAGCTGTATTATGAAAGAGCATCTCTCTCTCGCGTAGAGAAAGGTTTTGCACTATTTCCCGCCCGTACACAGCCATTTTAATCTGAATGGGAGATCTGTCTGCAGACCTAGTGCACAGTAATTAGCAGTCTCTTCAGAGTGTCAGAGCAGATTTAGCATTGTCATGCTTTAGCTGTGGGATAAAAGGATTGAATTTGGGGTCTGCCTGTCTGCCAAACTAAACAAGCTGCCATGAGAATTTTCAAATGTGAGAGGCGTTCACTAAAGCAATTTGGCGGACTTGAATAAACTCATAAATTACAGGTTTGAAAGGAGCCAGTCCTCGCTGTCTCTCGTGTAGGCAGGACTGTGTAGAAGGTTGATCACTTCTTAAATTCTTAATGAGAATGTGTTGATTCATGCTCCCGTGCAGATGATCCTCTTATTAGAGCTTCTAAAGCTTCTCTTTTCACTGAGTATACGAGGTCTTACAGTTACGTTCATGAACTTGCCACTGTGCAGTTACGTTAGTAGCACTGTACAAAAAACTCAGTAAGGTATCATAACCTTTATGAATCTGTATCTCACAGCTACATTCTTGTTGACTTGTGATGGTGTCTTACTGAGTGGCATTCATTGTTGTTGCTTATTTTTGTGTGCCATTGTGAGAATGTCAGAGCCTGAATTAGAGTACCGAACAAACATTAAATTCTTGTTAAAACTTGGCAAGAGTGGAAGTGAAATTAGGGACATGTTAGTCCAAGTCTATGGGGATAATGCCATGAAGAAAACAGCAGTGTACAAATGGATTAAGGGTTTTTCTCAGGGGAGAGAAAGTATCACTGATGAAGAGAGGTCAGGGTAGCCAGTAATGAGCAGAACTGACGAACATTGCAAAAATTGATCAAATTGTGTGCCAGAATCGTCGGCTGACTGCGAGAAGCACAGCAGACGAAGTCAACATCAATAGAGAAACAGTTTGGAAAATCTTAACTGAAAATCTTGGCATGAGAAAGGTGTGTGCAAAAATGGTCCCGAAGGAGCTCACCGATGAACAAGAGCAAAGGAGAGTTGAAGTTTGCCAAGACCTTTTGGAGAAGCAAGATGATGTTGTGGATCCTTTAATCCCTGGTGATGAAATATGGGTGTACCAGTACAACCCTGAAACAAAGTGTCAAGGTGCACAATGGAAGTCAACCAATTCTCCATGACCAAAAATATTCCATCAGTCCAAATCAAGAGTGACGACAATGTTGCTAACCTTTTTTGATAATAGAGGGATGATTTGTTATGAAATTGTACCAACTGGGCAAACGAACAGTCAACCAAGTTTACTGTTTGGAAGTGCTGAAAAGGCTGCATGAAAAAGTTAGACGAAAATGACCTGACCTTTTCGCCACCACCTCATGGTTCCTGCATCATGACGATGCACCAGCTCACACGGCACTGTCTGGGAGGGAGCTTTTAGCCAGTGCACACATGACTGTGTTGGAACACCCTCCCTACTCACCTGGTCTGGCCCCCAGTGACTTTTTTTCTTTACCCAAAGATAAAGGAAATACTGAAAGAAAGACATTTTGATGACATTCAGGACATCAAGGGTCATAGGATGACAGCTCTGATGGCCATTCCAGAAAAAGAATCCCAAACTGCTCTGAAGGGTGGACTAGGCGCTAGCGTCGGTGCACAGCTTCCCAGGGGGCGTCCTTCGAAGGTGACCGTAGTGAGACTCAGCAGTAATTGTCAGACTTCATCGTACCATTAATTCATTGAAGGAAGGCTGTTTTGCTCCAGATCTCTGGAGCAAAGGGAAGCTGTGACTCTGGGTGTAACTCTCCCTTCCTCAGTTAAATGTATCTCCAGTAACACTAATAAAGTCATTGTTCTGTTTTAATAAATATTGACCTCTGATACTCAGGTTTTTTCTTGGTGCATGTAATAAATCTCTATCTGTATACTTCAGATTTGTCTCACAAAGTAAGATGAACATTGATAGTTTCTCAGAACAAAAAAACAAACTAGAAAGCTGGATTGTTCAGGTTGCATTTAAATATTCACAGAGCTTCAAATCTCCACTGTCTCAAAAGAACTGGGTTTGTAATGGATTTATGGTGAGAAAATGCTTCCTTAAATGCCTAAGGTGATGACTGTCACTTATGTTTGTATAACCTCCCCAGTCTTCAAGACATCTGTAATAATAATAATAGTTCGTGCATTGGTGGTTTATATTTGCCCTCCACAGAAAATACTCAGTGAAATTGAACTGTTTAAAACTTTGAGACTGTAAAATATTCTCTTTCAATAAATAAGGTCTTTGGGGAAGTCTGTTAACATTTTCAAGCCAGTAGGTTACAGTTTCTTAAGAAAAGTAATAATTAAGTTGTTGCAAAACTTAGTGGCCTGAAAATGTAGATCCATCTTTCAAAAATGTTTCACAAGGAGGTGTATGCATCTGACGCAGGCATGCAGAATGATTAATTCAGATGAGAAGGTATACAATATTTTTTAAAATACAATAAATATATTTTGTTTATATATTAATCTTTATTCCTTAAAGTATAATTACATATCAAAGTATTCTGATTAAAATCTATAGTGCTTAGGTTACCATTGAACCTTAGTTAGTAAATTAATAAAACTTAACCCAATAACAGATAAGATTTTCTAAAATGCCATTTAAATTTAGAATACAGAGACCATCATGGAAGTCCTTGGAGAGATTTCTAGAACTACTGGAATCAAAATGGCACACATGTTGTGTGCTGTGTGTGAGGTGCTCAGATAGGAATGAGTGGGTGTGCACTGCTGTAGGAAGCGTGGTGAGAGAGAAGAACATGTGCAGAAATGGAAGTGTGCTGATTAATTTGTTCTTGCAAAGTGGGACAATGCTAAATAAAACTTAACTTGGTTTTAAATCATTTATCTTTTCATGCCCTGCCCCATATTGTGGCTGTGTTTATGCAGAATAAATGCAGCAACAGGAGCATTTTTCCAATTAGAACCTTCACAAATCATTAAAAATACTATATATTTGAATAGCAATTTCTATAGACAGATTAACAAGTGTGACAGGTGCAGGTTTTCAACTTCCATAGCAAAGTTTTTATGAATGACTGAGAGCTGTAGGAGCTTTCTCTACTCTGTGTAGATAAAGTTGTTGTCTGGCAGTGAGTGTCAGGTTTTTTAAAACCAACAGAGGGGCTTCCCCCCAAACTTGCAGCTTCAGTTTGATCAAGTTTTTTGGTGTGGTGATAATAAAATATGCCTTTTATGGGGTAACTGATCAAGCTTTCACAAATACAGACTCGATGAAAACCATCCTCCTTTTGATTCATTGAGGAGTAGCTTCTCTAAACACAAAATCTTGCTGAGATTGGCAGTTTAGATAGCATATAACTTTAAATGTGAAGTGTTAACAAGACACCAGACCTGGAATTTTGGGCATTACGTGTTTATTTCTTAAGCAATATTTTTGCAGTTTATATATAGGAAGTCCTTCCATTTTAATCTAGTATTCCATTCATCCCTCAGAACTTGCATGTTGAATATAACATTTTAAACTTGCTTGTAACTTGTTTATTCTTAAATATTAATGTGTTTTTTTTCCATAAGTAAATATGCTGCTCACTGACTAGGATAATGTATTTTAGTTTTTTAAAATATATATTCCTATTAAATGTATGGTGTTCTACACAGATACCCTAAAATTAATTTAAAATATACATTAATATTTTATTAAAAATTGTTTAATAGAAAAATAGGTAAGTGATTTCTCAGTGTCTTTAATTCAGTTCTTTTCACACATTCCTTTCACTTGTTTGGGTGCCTTTTTGAGAGTTGGTAAATAGCATCGTGTTCCTTACAAATGGGCAAAACATTTGTAATCCATTTACTTTGTATTAATGAACAATGAAACTGAATTAGCAAAAAAGTAAAGAAAATCAAGCTCGCCATATTTTATTTAACTTGCTTGTATTTTTAACCCTTATTTTTAATTTCTTGACAACATTTCAGGTATATTTCTTAACATTTCAGGTGTTGTGTTATAATTTATGAGTAAAATTCAGATGCTATTATTGTGAAATTTGAATAGTATATTAATGATTCAGATGAGCATGTCAGTATTAAGATGGTTTCAGATAAACTTACTTGGTGGCTTTTAGTTGATTTTCTTCTGTATTTTGGATGACTGAATTTTAAGAATTGAATTTGAAAAGTGACAATAAATAGTAAGACTCCTTGTTTATGAGAATTACTCTGGAGCCTATATTGCACAATTGCATAAGTAGATGTGTCTTCTTTTTTATTCTCTTAACCTTTAATACATTTGTGGGAGGAAACAACTTAATCTTTAATATATAAATCAAATATAAAATATAAATTGGATTGTTTTAGAAGTTCTGCGCTTAAACTGACATGGCATCAGCTTATTTTGCTAACCTTCTTTGTAGAATATAATATCTCTGAGCAAGCCAAGCAGATTTATGAATTGGTTTACTTTGTGATACTAGTTTATATTACGAATTCCCCTGTGAATGATGGCAATATACTCTGTTTATATAAAATACTTTGATTACTGAATTTAGATTCTGTGGATTTAATAATGTACTTGTGAAGATTAGAAGACTCATTTAATGACTGTCAAAAGCAGTTCACTTCACAAACTTCTGTTGAGACACTGCTGTTTACCACTGTTTGTTATTGATGCCAGTGCTAAGAATTGTGCCTTCACCCATATAATTATACAGAACTAAAGCACTAAAGCCCATTGGAACGAAGAAATACTTCTACTGTAGTTTAAAAGCCAAGCAAAACAGTAATTAGTAGATTTGAGTATGATTGTAGGTACAACCCAATAAAAATGACTTGGAGCCACTCACCTTAATCTCTCATGGTATTCCTAAATTTAAAAAATGCATTACAGCACTTTCTTTTTAAAGCACACTTCCGTTACACGGACCCCATTTTAGCTTCTGATTTTTACAGATCAGTGGTATTTTTAGTATAAAAATCTATCACTGGAAATAGGACATATTTAAGAGTATACTAATATTTATATGTCTGATATTGCCCATGATAAAAAGGAAAAACTTGAAAGTATAGGTCACTTTTGAAAACTATATATTGTGCACACATACATATGCATACACATGTATCATACACACATACATACACATATAAAATACACAAAAACAGTAGTGCTAAACGAAGTTGAAGTAAAAGCAATATTAGTACTCTCTAATCTTTTCTTTGGGGTTACTGGGCTAGGTTGTCACATGAGTTCCACCAGTCACAGAGTGGTCGATTTTACCAGGTACGTAGTAGCCTCTTTGGTGAAATAGCATATTTTAATACACAAGTCTCAGCAGACAGTTTTCATAGAAAAGACAAAGTGGGGAAGTCATAGCTCTTCCCTTGAAAATGCCTGAGCAAAAGTCCAATCTGAGCCTTTATTCAAGGAACTTGGTGCCTTTTTCCGATTCAGTTAGCAGTTATTTTTGTTTTATTTAGATTTTTGAAGTTACTGAGGGGGCCATACAATTGATACCCACACCCTCGTATAAGTGTGTGCAGTGGGAAAGCCTTCTCGGAACACAGTTTTACAGTATATGCCTCTTTTGGAATGAAGTAGAAAGTAAATAAATAAATGTAATTTATTGGCATTTAGTCAAAAGCAGTAATCTTCAGTCAGGAAGGTAGTTTGTAACCAGCCTTTAGGAAAAGGCTCGAGGTTGGTGGTAAGCAGTAGGGAACCGCTCCCTGCAGCCCGCTGGACTCACCTCAGGTCCCGGTGTTACTGATGCTGCCTCTTAATCTGTGTCATCTTCCGCCTTTAGTCTCACCTTTTCAAATGCATAGTCCTCCCTGACCCGTGGTTTCACTTTTGCAGTTTCAGACCACTGTGGTCTGAAAAGATTAAATGGGAAGTTCCAAAAATAAGTAATTCCCAAATTCTAAATTGCACACGGTTCTGAGAAGCATAATATTTTGTGTTGGCCTGCTCCATTCTGCCCAGTACATGAATTCTCGCTCTGTCCCCACGCTGTATATGCTACCCACCCGTTAGTCACTCAGTTGCCATTTCCGAAGGTGGTATCACGGGGCTTGTGTTGAAGTCACTCTTGTTTTACTTAATCACAAGAGCAGTGATGCTGGCAGTTCACGTGTGCCGAAGGGGAGCCCTAAAGGGCTGCTTCATTTAAGTGAAAAGGAGAGTACAGACCAGTGAGATACTCTGAGAGAGAGAGAGCACATTTACATAACTGGTATTAATACTACATTGTTGTAATTGTTCTATTTGATTATTAATTGTTAATCTTCTATTCGGCCTAATGTATAAATTTTATTATAGGTATGCATAGGAAAAACAATACATACAGGCTTCGGTAGGATCCACGGTTACTACTACGGCTTTCACTGAGGGTCTCCCCAGCAGATAAGGGGCTACATTCTTCACACTGCAGCTAAAGTTAGCTTCTAAAATAAAAGTCTACTCATGATTCTCCTTAGGTTAAAACACTTGAGTGACTTCCGGTTACTCCTAGGAATGTATCCACTTGCTTGAACATGACTTGCGAACTATTATTACCTCACCACCTCATTATTTATCTCCTACTCGATTCTAGACATTTGAACATGTTTTTCCTTTTTCTCAGAATACCTTTACTCTCTTTAGCTCCTCCTCAGCCTTTCCGTCTTGGGTTATATGTTACTATGTATTGGTATCTGGTAGCTCCCCTGCACTGTTTGTCACCAGCCCAAACTTAGTTCGACGTTCTTCCTTCCATGCGTTCCTGGAAATTCCTTATCAGTTTGATGTGTTGAATTGTGGTTCCGAGTCCACCACCCTCCCCACCCTCCCACACAGTCACAACACTGGTTTCCAGGGAGGCAGATACTGTTAATTAGACCCTGGCCTGGAAATAGTGTTCAGGGAGCATATATTATATATAATGAATATAGGCAGTTTTTTAAAGTTTCGAGGACTATAATATAAAAATTTTTGATACACTATAACATAAAAGATTTACAATTATGTAACTACTAAAGGAAAAATCAAGGTGATAATAAAAATCTTAAGTTTCACTAGAGTAGTAGTAGATTATGGTTAAATTTTAAAATGTGATTTTTAAGGTAATGTAGAAGCACCTAGATTTGGAAAAGCAATACCTTACTCCATTTGCTATGAGTCCAGATTGCTGAGGAATGTTTTCTGCTTTCACCCCTCGGTGCTCCCTCTGAGAGTCATTCATGACCTTGTCCTTAGTAGCATAAGATCTTGTCACTCTCTCCTCCCCCAGTGGTGATATATTCTTGATATCTTTTAAAATAGGTTAGTTTTCCATATATGGAAGGAAATCTGTTGAGGCAAGGTGAATTCTCTTGTCACAGGGAATACCTTGGCAGCCTGAGAATACCTGCCCTCTTCGCAGTGCTCATCTTGACAAAGGTACAGTTTAAGCCAGGTGTGTCCAACCTGCAGCCCAGGATGACCTTGAATGCTGCGCAGCACAAATTGTTAAAACATTGTGAGGTTTTTTGGCAACTTTTTTTTTTTTTAAGCTCATCAGCTATTGTTAATGTTAATGTCTTTTATGTGTGGCCCAGGGAAGCCGCAAGGTTGGACACTGCTGGTTTAAGCATTGCCCCAAGCCTTGATAGCACACACACAGACTTCATTGGTAACTTAGCTCAGTTCCTCTGCACTTTGATGTTAGGGCCCTTGGGATCTTAAAATGCTTTCCAGCATTTATCATTTTATCACCATTTCTCAGTTTTTGTTTCTGTTGATAGTTACATGTTACTAAAAGTTTATGGGCTTGTTATTGTTACACTTACTGGTTATGTGTGATTCTTGATATTCATAAAACACCTCAAACAGAATAAACATAGTAACCACAAAGAATATAGGAATAGCCCAAAACCAAAGTGACCATGCATAATCAGCTTGCTTTTAATGAGAGTGGTTTTATTGCTTTACTATAAAAGTTAATAAATTTCAAAGTTGTTAAGCAGTGGGGACTTCTTATATTGTTTTCCTCTAAAGTAACATGTGGCGTATTCTAGTAGAATAGCCATTTCGCTCATAGTTGGTTCTACTATGGAGGAAAACATCCCTGAGGTTTTAGTTCTAGAATTGGCCCCTGTTCTTAAAACAGAACTCCTGCACTCACCTTTCCCCAATTTACCTACTTTAAAATCAGGTTTTTAGATTGCTGTAGAGTCTCCCATTTAAGAAATGGGGCAGTGTTGGCAGTTTATTTCAGAAGTAAAGTATTTTTCATTCCAAAAGGAATGTGTTGTTTACAATCTAAGTTTTATTTATTATTATTTGATTTTTCGAGCGTGGCTAGACCAAACCTGGCGTCCTAGCTCCCCTTGGAAAGCTAAGCATAATAAACAGCATTCAAGTGCTGTGTTAACACAGTGGTACAGGTTCTTGTCTTCTGTCCAACTTCACCCTGAAGTGGAGTCAGTGGACGGGCATATACTTGTGTTATGTACCTCACAGACTTGTTAGGAAGTGAAGTAGGGCGAGAAAGGTCAAATTCTTTCCGAACTATATACACTAAAAACAGGGGCTTTTATTCAGATTGCAGGAAGGAAAGGTCTTTAAATAATGAAATACTTAGCTTATTTTTTTTTTCTGACCCAGGGAAAGAGTCACAGCAATCTATAACAAACATTATAGTACAAAAGACTTAATTTTACTTGGCTTTACCACAGTTGTAGTTGTTGGTATGCATGGTAGAGGTCTGATCCTACCAGATGACATGTGAAGAAATTATCAGCCTTTTTCATTCCTTTCTTTGTTCTCCCTTGGCCTTAATTTGAGGTTCAGAGTTTTAGTCAGCTATTGACAATGAGGGTAGACCTTTCGATACCTTTTGAAACAACAAAGGAAAAAAGATAAGGTGGAAAGCAACCAAATTTAATGGCCATAACGATTCATCCAAAAATAGTTTGAGTATAAGTGAAACTAGCCATGGTGGCTTCATGTCACTCTGAGGACCAGGTAGCATTATGCCTCTGCTCTCTTTTGAGGTCATTAGATTGTGCTTGATGGCTCAGAAATCTCATGACTACCTCCTAGTGAAAAGTGAATTACTTTAAAGAGTCCCTGTAGAAGATGGACATTATGTAGTAGCATTACCTGGAAATCTTTTAAGACGGGATGGGATGAGTTAACAGCGTTGTTATAGGTACTCATGGTTGAGTTTTGTTCTCACTGTTAATCCTAAAATGGAAGCATTTTGCATGTATATGCCTTTGTGCTTTCTAGCCGGAGAGCCTGTAGTTATGCTTTCCGCTGCTTTTTCATTTGGTCTTTCAATACACTCTGTGTAAACTTTTGTCACAGTGTCTTTTACACTTTATTAGAAGTTCGTTACTTTTCTGTCTCTCCCCAAATGAGACTATAGACTTCCAGGCAGAGAATGCATCTAATTCTTCATATCCCTAGACAAGTGATTGGTCTTTGGTATATAATCAGTATTTTATAAATATAAATAAATTTATTTCCCTTCCTGTAGACTCAGTGTTTATTTGAAATAGATGTGTTTTATATGTTCTTATTTTCACAAATTTTTGTCAGGCATTCCTTACATCTTACAAGGGTTTACCCCCACCCCCTCCCCCATTGACGTGTACTACTTCAGTGTTTTGCCTGTTCCTCACATATGCCTCATAGCTAATGGATTTTTAGATCATTATTAGTATTTCAGGCTCCCTTAAGCTTACAATATGCATTTCTATGCCTTCCCTTCTATTGCCCCAATCATATAGTCTGATAATGTCCACCTTAAATACAGTCAACTTTAAAATAATGATGTGGCTCTGATACTAATATGTAGCCTAAATTATAGATCATAATAAATCTTTCAAAATTTTGTCATTCTTATGAAGCTTACTCTAAAGAATAAAATCTAAAATTGTATCATAGTATATTTTGCACAGGAAGAAATAAATGCTTACTATGAGAAATAGCTTTTTCTTTCTGAGATTATTACTACTTTTAGGTGGATCTATTTATACTTTGCTGAAAAAAGAACGTAATATTCTAAAGTGAAAGTATTTGATGATTTTATGTAGACTAATAGTGTATGTAGTTCATGTAACGTGTGTGTGTGTGTGTGTGTGTGTGTGTGACAGAGTGAGTGAGAGAGAGAGAGAGAGAGAGAGAGAGAGAGTCTTTTAAGCTTTCTGATTAAAGTGCTTGGTGCTTTCTCCATACCTTACCTTGCTTTGTCTATGATACATTGTTGCTGCTAAACCAGGTACACATATCCTCAGCTTACCATGTGGTTATATCCTAATAAACCCATCGTGAGTTGACAAGTATTATAAGTCAAAAATGCCTTTCATTTCTACGAAACATCATAGCTTAGCCTGGACTTCCTTCACTGTGCTCAAAACACGTGCATTAGCCTACAGTTAGGCATCTCTTGAGTTTTTCCTTGGGAATAATCACTTTCCTCCTCTTCTTACCAGAGCAGAAGACACCCGTGGGCGTTTTGTACACATGGGGTGCGAAAGCACACTATCCAAAAGATGCTGGCTGCATAGTGGCCTGTAGAGTATGGGTTGTTTACTGTTGTGTTCCCGTGACTGGTGGGGACCTGTGACTCACTGCCAGTGTCCCACACCCTAAGACAGTATTGTATCGCCAGCCCATGAAAAAGACCCAGATTCATAATTGCAAGTGCCATTTTTGCTGAATACGTACCACTCTCTCACCATTGTAAAGTCAGAATTTTAAGTGGAACCATTTTAAGTGTGGAACCATCTGTATTATGATAAAGTGGGAGAGTGATGGGTAATATCATGGGAAATAGAAAAAGACATGCCAAGATTTTTTTCCCGTTGTTGTGTCTCTAACAGTTTGACCCACAGATTTTTCAATGAAATAGCACACTCATCTTTACGAACCATTTGAACTGAGGACTTGCTTTGTAAAAGATTAAGCAGGCCATCTCTCCCAGCTTAAGTAATGATGCTAGTTTGTCTTTGCCTCACCTGATACATCTTTTCAATATAGGCATCCTCGTTTTATTGCAATAGGCTTTGTTGTACTTCATAAATACTGCATTGTTTACAAACAGAAGGTTTGTGCCAGCCCTGTGTCAAGCAGGTGTATCAGCTCCATGTTCCAACAGCATTTGCTCACTTCATGTCTCTGTGTCACATTTTGGTAATTCTCACAATATTTCAGAAGTTTTCATTATTATTTATTATGATGATCTGTGATATCAGTGATCTTTGATGTTACTATTGCACCTGTTTGGGGCACCATGAGCCATACCCGTGTGAGATGGCCAACTTCGTTGATGAATGTTGTGTGTGTTCTGACTGCTCCACTGACCGGGGCCATTCCTCGTCTCTCTCTCACTCTTTGGCCTCCCTATTCTGAGACACAAGAATATGGGAATCAGGCCAGCTAATAACCCTACAGTGGCCTCTAAGTGAAAGGAAGAGTCACATGTCTCTCACTTCAAATCAAAAGCTAGAAATGACAAAGGTCAGTGAGGAAGGCATGTGGAAAGCCCACACAGGCCAGCAGCTGGGACGCTTGCACCAAACAGCCAAGCTGTGATCACAAAGGGAAGGTCCTTGAAGGAAATTAAAAATGCTACTCCAGTGAGCATTTGGATGGTAAGAAAGTGAAGCAGCCTTGTTGCTGGTGTGAGGAAAGTTTTAGAGGTCCGGTAAATCAAAGCAGCTCCATTCCCTTAAGCTGAAGCCTCATCCAGAGCAAGGCCATGACCTTCTTCAGTTCTGTGAAGGCTAAGAGAGGTGAGGAGTCTGAAGAAGAAAAATATGAAGCTGGCAGAGGTCAGGTCATGAGATTTAAGGAAAGAACCCGTTTCCATAACATGAAAGTGCAGATGAAGCAGCAGGTTATCCAGAAGGTCTAGCTAAGATAATTCATGAAGGTGGCTGCACTGAATAACAGAGTTTTGGCAACCTTCTCTTGGAAGAAGATGCCTTCTAGGACTTTCACAGCTGGAGAAGAGAAGTCAGTGCCTGGCTTCAAAACTTCAAAGGACAGGCTGACTCTTCTGTTAGGGGCTAATGCAGCTGGTGACTTTAACTTGAAGCCAGTGCTCATTTACCATTCTGAAAATTCTAGAGCCCTTAAGAATTATGCGAAATTTACTCTCCCTGTTCTCTGTTAATAGAACAACAAATCCTGGGTAACGACATGGTTTACTGAATATTTTAAGCCCACTGTTGAGACCTGTTTTTCTGCAAAAAAAAAAAAAAAAAAAAAGATTCCTTACAAAACATTATTGCTCATTGATAATGCCCCTCATTCCCCAAGAGCTTTGTCGAATATGTACAACAAAATGAATGTTTTTTTCATGCCGTCTAATACATCATCCATCGATCAGCCCATGGATTAAGAAGTAATTTTAACTTAAAGTTTTACTATTTAAGAAATACATTTTATAAGGCTTTGGCTGCCATAGATAGTGATTTCTCTGATGTATCTGAATGGCATAAATTGAAAACCTTTGGAAAGAAGTCACCAATCTAGAGGCCATCAGGAACATTTGTGATTCTCAGGAAGAGATCAAAATACCAACATTAACAGGAGTTTGGAAGAGTTGATTCCAACCCTTGTGAATACTTTGCAGGGTTCACGACTTAAGTGGAGGCAGTAACTGAATAGTGGGGAAACAAGAGAACTAGAATTAGCCTGAAGATGTGACTGAATTGCTGCAATCTCAGGATAAATCTTTAACAGATGAGAAGTTACTTCTTACTGATGAGCAAAGAACATGGTTTCTTGAGATAGAATATGGTCCTGGTGAAGGTGCTGTGAAGACTGCTGAAATGACAACAAAGGATTAAGAATATGACATTAACTTAAATGATAGAGCAATGACAGGGTTTGAGAGGATGAACCCCAATTTTGAAAGAAGTTCTATGGGTAAAATGCTATTAAACAGCATCACATGCTACAGAGAAATCAGTCATGAAAGGAAGAGTTGATCAGTGTGACACACTTCATTGTTTTACTTTAAGAAATTACCATGGCACCCCAGCCTTCAACAACCACCACCCTGATAGTCAGCAGCCATCAACATCAAGGAAAACCGTTCAGCACCAGAAAGTTATATTCATTGAAGGCTCAGGTAATGGTTAGCACTTTGTATCAATAAAGTATTTTTAATTATGTTGTACATTTCTTTAGGTACAATGCTATTACACACTTAATACAGTATAGTATAAATATAACTTAAATCCACTGAGAAATAAACAACAAAAAAATTTGTGTGACTTATTTTATTGCAATATCCACTTTGTCGCAGCCCAACTCACATTATCTCCAAGGCATGCATAGATACAGAAGGTGCCAGAAAATGTAAACAAATGTTTAAAGTAGGAAAAAAAAACTGTCTTAAAATTGTAATACTCAATATATATCAATAATGAAAGATGAGTACAAGTCAAGTTTGACTTCTGCAATTACAAGAGGTACTCAAAGTGGTTACCATCAGTGTCCAGACACTTCTGATTATGTCTTGAGCAACGTTGACCATAGTGTCCACGTGTATCACTGCACATGCCATTTCAATTTCTTCCCGAAGTACCACCATTGTAGCCTGTTTTCTGCAGTCCACCACATCCTTTAAGGTCCTCCATGTGTTGAAGTCAAGGGGTGTTACAGTCACGAGAATGTGGGGAAAACTCAGATGATAGTCTCAAATGTCAAATAACACTTCAAAATGGTCTTGCGCTCTTTGAATGACAACCGTGCTTCCACCATTTTCTTTAACTGTCCTGTCTGTCACATGGTGATGCTAGCATTCATATGATTAATGACATCTTTTGAGCAAACGTCTTATTACACATTCCTACCGTAATTCAACTCAACTTCAAAAAATAATATGTAGCTAACTGTATCTCTTTAAATGTGTGTATATGTATATTTTTGGCAACCCTGGTATATTAGACTTTGGTAATGATTCCGTGAATTTCTCTAGCTCTTCAATTTGTGAATGTCACTTTGTGTTTGGACATATCTACATCATAGTAGGTGTTTATTAGCCATCTGTTAACTGAACAGTGAAGACTGGGAAAAGCAAGGAACATGGAATCAAGGAACCCTTAAAAAACCTAAAGAAATAGTTCACAGGTTATAATGGAATCCACATAGATTTTAGGCATAAAATGAGGCTGATGATAATGGAAAGGAAGTTGGCATGGCCATAAATGCCAGTCTGAGAGGTTCACATTCTGTGCAGTGGTGATGGGGAGCCACTTCTGCATCAGGAAAGCAGAAGGCACCAGGTACAGCAGGTCCTTTCTCAAGTAATGTAATTTCTTATAACACTGATGAGATGCCATAAGGAACCTAACTCTTGCTTATATCAATTAATCTGTTAAAATTGGTTTTGTTGTATGTCATTTCTCTTAAAGTTGCAGAACCTACCAATGACATTAAATAACAACTTACTGCATTCAACAAAGAGAATTATTAAAGGAAGTGGTTAAACAGGTGTTGAGGACTGAAAAGGGGCAAAGGACATTGGTTGTAATACAAATTTAGAAACTGCAGGAAGCAGCCTTTACTCCAGGGCTGGGAAATAAAAGAGAAAGGTCAATACTATTATTAGATCATCAGTTCCCAGGTCAGGGTAAGCTACCCCGCCGGGCATGCAAAAAATAATCAGGAGGGGTGAAAAAAAAAAACAAGTAAAGTAAAAAAATGTAAAACGTTAGTTATGGAACAATAAATGTTAAGTTTGAATCACTGTTAATAGAGACACTTCCCGATTAGAGCACTTCAGCGACGGATGATTGGTGAGGGCGTGGCTCTGAACCCTTCCCCCAAACCGCTCTTCTATTAGTCATTACCCACAGTTTCAGAACAATTCATTTGCAGCATTTCTAGAACTTCCCCCAAAATATAAAGACATCTGTAACCAAACTTTGATCCATTTAGTTATTGACTGAGTAAAAGTAAGTGCGTTGTCTTTAATTGTGATTCTTTTCAAGTAGTTTTTTTATTTAATGTGTAACATAGTTTCAGTTATTATTGTCATTGGTTTTTAGGTGCGTCATTAATTTTAAGTTATGGATCAGTGGTTGAAAACAGAAACCGTTAAAAAACCAAATTTTGATGTGGGTTATAACCTGTCACCAAGTACTTCTCTGCATGTGTCGGCCGCTACGGGCACACCCACACCTGGAGGCAGTAAGGTGTGCGCCTCAGATAGGACACGGAAGGACAGGAAATGCTCTGAAGGGTATTAAATACGGGTTTTCATGTGTGGGGGTGATGACCGTCCTGAGCCTTTGTGTGTTGTGTGTGGGGAAGTGTTACCCAACGGTTGCATGGAACCCTCTCTGCTCATGCAACATTTAGAAACTAAACATCCTATGTATAAAAACAAAGAAATACATTATTTTCGGCACTTAGAGAAGCACCCAACTATGTCATACATGATGTCAGGCAAGAAAGACAACGAGAATGCAGTGCAGCTGAGTCTTCGTACCGCACTGCTCATGACACAGCTCAATGTGGTGAAACCCACACCACAGCTGAAGACCTAATTTCTCCTCGGATTAAGGACACGTTTTTGTACATTTGGGGAAGAGTGTGTCCACAAAGGCAGTACTATCTCTTTTTCAAACAGTGCAGTGAGTCAAGGAATTCATAAATGTCTGACGATGCTGAAGCTGTAGTAGTAGATAGAATTAGAAAAAATACATTTTTTTTCCATCCAGGTCAATGAAAGTGTAGATATTGCTATTTATTTTACTCATCATCAGGAGGTACGTGGTAGGAAAATGATGCAAACCTGTTACTTTGTTACCCATTGACAGCATACCACAGGTGAAGATATTTTTAATGCCATCAATGGTTATTTCATTGGAAAGGACACTAGCTGGTGGAGCTGTTGTGGTGTGTGCACCGACGGAGGCAGCCTGTGTCAGGTGGTTTTATAGGCCCACGCGGCTGAATTAAAGAAGTCGCTCCCCGTGTACCACGGAGTCACTGCTGCATTCACCGGCAAACTTTGCATCCAGGCCTCTTCCTGGTGAACTGAAAGATGTTCTTGATGAGGCCGTAAAAGTTGTAAATTTTATTAAGTCACAAGCACGAAACTCCAGATCGTTTAAACCGCCGTGTGAAGAGATGCACAGCGCTCACAGCACACTCCTTTGCACACGGAGGTCAGGTGGCTGTCTCATGGCAGAGTGCTTCCACGGATGTTTGAAGTCAGGCATGAAGTCCGGGTATTTTGAAGACCATCATTTCCCTCTTGCTCCAAAGTTTTAGGACAGTGATTGGCTTTAAAGTCTTGTATATTTATCAGATATTTTCCTAGAAATACGTGCACGTAACTTGGTACTTCAGAACAGCTCAGTCAGACAAAATTGAGTTAATGATTAAACACCGGACTTGTAGAAAGTGTGTATTGAAAGAAGTCAACCTGAAGTTTTTGAATCTCTGCACAACTTCTTGTCTGAGAATGACTTGCACGTATCCCAGAATGTGAAAGAGAATATTGTAAGTCACTTGGAAGGTCTTAACGTGTCTTTTTATAAGTACCTCCGTCCATGTGGAAAAGAAAACAACTGGATTGCAGATCTCTTCAGTGAAGAATTCTTCAAAGAAACTAAAGTATCAGTCAGTGAAAAAGAGCAGCTAATCAAACTTTCATCTGATTCTTCTTTAAAATCTGATTTTTAAAAAAAGCATCTTATTACCTTCTGGGTAGATGTCAGTGAAAATACAAACAGCTCCGTGAGAAGGGCCTCAAATGCCTCTTGCCATTTACCAATACTGAACTAGTGGAGAGAGCGTTTTCTTCTTATATCTTCATAAATACTAAGTATCACAACAAGTTTAATGCAAGTTCGGATTTAAGACTGTATCTTGCATCTTTTGAGCCTCATTTCAAGAGGTTTAAGTGCATCGAAGCAAGCTCAGCGATCTCACTAACAATGTTTCAGTCGGCTAGTGATCTGCCTACCAATTATTACCGACTATTCAAATAACACAGATATTCTTAATAATAAAGTAAAAGTTTGTAAATATTTGATCATCATTATCAACATTTAACTGTGTTACAAATATTGTAAAGTTGAATCTGTAGTTTGTACTTTTAATGTAATAATTTTTGTTTCCTAACTTATTACCTCATTTCTACATTTTACATTAAGAAAGGCACTGAACAAAAGTGTCAGTATTTAAAGACAGCTGTTTTAAAAACAAAAGGTACATAGAATGGGTTTAAAAGGGGTACACAAGTAGAAAACGGTTGGGAACCACTATATTAGATCTTGGACACTTAAAGTTCTGTGCAGAGGTGGAACTAACATCTCTGACAGTGGTACAGCTCCTCTGATTCCGGAACCTCAGTGGCTCAGAGGAGTGGCTACACTGATGGGTCGGTGCTGCAGGGAGCACAGTGATAACGATTGGAAATGTGTGGGAAGATGTGGGGTCTGGAAACGGCTGCCACAGCAAGGAGCCCCCCCTTCTCCCCTCAGCCAGGGCTTGGTTTCTTTAATGCCCCTCACTGGAATCTCAGATGTGAGAGCCTCACAAAACCAGCTGGCAAAGAGGAGATGTTACAAATAGTGCTCCAGACCCAGCATTTGAAAGCACATAAGGCAGGTCAGTTTGGCACTTAATAACGTAATCATCTTGGAGAGAAACATTCTGAAAATGTTGCGGGGGGATCATTTTTTTACCAGTTTTATAGAACAAGTTGTAGTAAGTAGATCCCAGGGGTGTATTCAGCTATCTGCGTGACATCTCCACATGGGTATTTAAAAGGGGCATTTCAAGCTTAATATTTGATTCCATATAGCTCAGCCTTTATCTTCTCATTAAATGGAGCTGCCATATATTGTACTTCTGTTGCTTAATCTAAAAACCTAAATAACATTCTTTTATGTCTCCTTTCTTCTCACTCCATACATCCAGCTGGTTATCAAGTCCTGTCAAGTTCATTTACCTTTTCCGTCTCTGTTACTACCTCCACCCATGTCTGGTTCATCATCTTCTGTCTCCTGGACTAGACCAAAACTCATTCCTGGTCTCTTCATTCACCCCCAAAAGTCCACTCACAAAATAGCAGAATGAGGCTTTGAAGACAAATCCAATGACAGTAGACTCTCAGTTAACTGGCACATGTGGAGATTGGTAGATGCCGGATAAATGTAAGTAGACTCTCTGTTAACTGGAACTCATGCACCTGGCAAAATGTTTTTGCCAGTTGCTTCCATCAGTTCTAGTTAACAGAGAGTCTGCTCTATGTCACTCCCCTGTGTAAAACCTTCTATTTAAATTCATATCACCTAAGTTCTTTGTCAGACTTTTCTTTGGCTTGCAGGGCAAGTGCAGGCAATGATTGGCATTAAAATTCTTTCTAAATTTTGGTTACTCTTCCTTTTCTCTCTTCTCTGCTGATTTTTTGTTCAGCTCTGTTCGACAAGTGAATTAGTCGTGTACTTTTTCTTTTATGTTTGGAAGTCAATTTACACTTATTCCAGATTTATAGAAAAATAATTATTTAATGTATTGAGCAAGTTCAGTTTTGAAGCCATAAAGGCATTGAGGCTGTAAAGAAGACTGGATATTGATTAATTTATAAAATTAATAAGTCAGGAGGAATTTTCTAAAAACAACACAAAAAATAGAAAAGACGAGATAAGAGATGGCTGTGTGTGATCAATACCCACAGAAGGAGCAGCGTAGGTTTAGGGAGATGACACGTAGTGAGAATGGTTGGAAGAGGCTGTGCTCTAAAGAGGACAGTGTTCTGGGCCATCAGAGGAGGAATGCACAGAACCTGGGATTGTGTCTGCCTTGGGGCAGAAAAGCACAGGTCTGTTGTAGGGGATGGGTCAAATGATTTCCACTAGTGCAAAAGCTTGGCACACAGGGCATTTGTAGAAGTTGTTTAATGCTTGAGTGCTGCGGTAGAGAGTATGGACTTCTCTTACAGGCAGTGGTTCAGATTACTGTATTAGTTGACACATTTTTAATGATACGGAAATATTCATACTTTTTTTCATTTTTCTATTGTTATAAATTGCATTGTTATAGTGGAGTTTTTTAATGTGTGCTTTATAGATTTTAAAATACCAAATAATTATGATTTTTTAATTTTTAGCTTCTTATGTGAGGTCTTTGTACTCAAATGGTACTTTCACTTAAAGGCACCACAGCATTGGAGAAATTATAGTGAGGACTTTGGATCAGGTATTCTGGGTTAGAAGCCAGCTTTGCAATGTGACCTTTTGTAATCTTGGCAAAGATACCTAACCTGTCTGAACCTCAGGGATAGCATAGTCCCAATGCCATCGATCTGTTATGAGACATGAATGCTTACGATGAAGACCTCGTGTCTAGTTCTCATGAGGTAGTGGACCTGTAGAGAAGTTAGCAAGTGTTTATTATATTATGTTTTTTTAAAGCATTTATGTTCCAAAGGTAAAAATGTTCATCAGAATGTTTTAATAATGTTTTCCATGCAAAATGTGAGCGATATTTATCTACCCTATGACTCAGCAGAATTCCACTCTTAGATATTTATCCAAAAGAATTAGTTTGTAAAAACTAAACACCTAAATGTTCATAGCAGAAGAATGGGTAAATATACAAAATACTACTCAGCTGCGAAAACAAATTAACTACTGATACATGCAACGCTATGGAAGTGTTTCATAAATACACTGAGGGAAAGTCACTGGACACAAGCAAAGTATATGCCGTGCGGTTCTGGTATATGAGATCCTAGAATAGACAGAACTAAACAGGCGGTGGAAGGCTGGTCGGTGGTTTCTTGGTGAGAACTGACTTGCCTGAGAAGAGAAGCAGAGGGACTTTCTGAGTGATGGAGACATCGTGTGTCATCAAAACTGATTGAAGGTTGCACTTGAGACCTCGGAATTTCAGTGCATATAAATTATATCTTAATTTTTTTAAGAAATGAGAGGTTGTGAGGTTCTGGGTGACCACTTGTGTTCAATGTGTAAGATAGCTTTTCGTGGCCCTATTTTTGGTTGCTCAAGAACTACTTTCTTTGTTGTAAATGGAAGTCATTGTCCAGATCATCTCTGTAGAGGCGCTTGACTCAGCAAGTTCTATGAAATGTCTAGAATTGAGATGAATGATTTCAGACGTATGCCCCATTTGATCAGCTTTTATCTTTGAGAGAAGAGAAGAGGTCACATAAACTCTAGGTCTAAAGCCTGGCTATAGAAATAAAAACTAAGTAGTGATAACAAGAAACCAGCAAGTTTCCTTGTCGGAAGTCCTTTTTGGAAAAGAGGTGGCATACACCTCTCACAGCACTCAGGCAGGTGTATGCTGTCAGGTTTCATTGACAAAACTGGGACAAGAAGGTTAAGGAACCACTTCTGTGTGAAAGTAATTCTACAGTGAGCTTTGCCTGTGGAGACACACAGCCTCATGCTCTGTGAGTACACAGGTTGGAGTGGTAAGGGCGCCCGAGTGAGGCGCATTCCAGAGTGAGACCACCAGGTTCAGATTCCAGCTTTGGCAACTCAATGCTGTGCTCTGCTAGAGTGTAGCCGTCCATGATGAGATACAGCCCACTGTCCACACCATAACTCCTAACTCCTAAGTCTCACTTGCCTCTAGCAAAGTCATTAGGGCACACCCCGCACTCCCTAGTGAAAGCTGAGCTGCTCTGGTTTCCATGCTCCTCTTGAGGGGTCTCTGCTGATGTTACTTCAGTCTCCTGCACTCTGCAGAAGTCACACACATCCATGTACATGTGTATTTCTGCCATCATCTTTCTCTTCAGCTTTCTCCCATGTTTGACTCAAGTGCAGTTATTTTGTTACCCAAAAGAAGCAATTCAGTGAAACCATGTATCCAAGCATATCTTCTCTGTACAGGGCTCTGTATGAGGCATTGTGTCACAGCACTTCTTCCATCTTGATTTCTTTCTCTTAATTTGCTGACATTTTCAAATGTGTACTACATTCTTGCTGTGAAAGATGACTTAAGATATGAAGGGGGCTCCCCAAAAATGGAATTATCTTCTGAAGAGCAGGCCCCTGGTAGTATAGCTTCCCCTGCTAGGAGTGTGCTCGGAACCCGTCTGCATCAGTGCACCAGCTGGTGGTCATGTGAGAGGCTGCATTTGGCTTCAGTGAATTGTTTTTGGAGCCTCTTTCAACACATTTGCCCATTTCATGATGGGTGATTGACACAAACAACATGGGATATGATAGTGCACCTGCCCATACCGCACTGAGTGTTCAGCAGTGTTTGACCAAAAATGGCATGACCCCCATGCCCCATCCCTCCATTCACCTGATCTCACCAAGAGAGATTTTGTTGTTGTTTCCTTGGATGAAAGAAGTCCTCAAAGGGAAACATTTTACTGATGTGGAAGAGGTGATGCAAAAAATGTCAGAAGCACTAACAGGCATCAAAATTACAAATTCAAAAAAACGGTTCTGAGTCGTGGAAAAAAGCATCTTACTAGGTGGATTGTATCAAATAGAGAGTACTTTGAAGGTGACTGAAACTGAAACATGGAAGAATAAATAACACAATTTTTTATAAATAAATTTCGGTGGTGGGGGGGTTTGGTCCCTCTCACCCTCTGTATATCTGCTTTTCTTGATATTTGTAGAGAATACAATTTATATACTTACATGTATATTTTTAAATTGGAAATAATTTGGTAACTTTTAAGTTTTAGTATTATTAGTTTTTAGTGTACAAGTTTAAGGAATTTTATCATAATGGACTTCCAATTAATTCTTCCTAATAATAGTGCTTGCTTATTTTAATCTTGAACAATTAATTGCTGGTCTTCCAAAGAAATCATATTACTTTTTTTCATTCATCTTTGTACAAATTCATAGAGATCAAGGAATCCATATGAATTTGTACATATTTGTGCAATTCCACAACCATGCAAATATCTTCTCCATTTTCTACTGCAAAGTAGGTTTTTGGAAAGTTGGCAGTGGCACGTTAAACATGGTGTTCATGATATTTCCACTCATATTTTCTCTAGTCTTTGTGTGCGTGTATGTGGTTTATTAAAAGCTCACTCAGTAGTTCTCATTACTACACAGTATAGCACTCCATCTCCTGCTGTAGCGCCAAGGTCAGAGTTTTTGTGTCCTTTGCCATTGTAATAGAAAAGGAGGGCTGAGAAGCTTTCATCTGTTCTACCCAGTTCTGCTCCTTTCTGGAATCAAGAAGGACGAGAATTATATCAGAAAAATGTATAATTGGCTTACTTTCTCTTTAAACATTAAATTCTGAGGATTCGATAATGCATGAACTGTATGAGCAGCACATACTTCCTCTTCTCCACCCCCATCCTCAGGGATGAGCTTGGTAGGTCAACCTTCATCTACTTCTTCATTTGGCTGTGGCTAGTTACAGTCTGACCTGTAGGATTTAGACATTTCAGATTTGAAATAAAGATTTCTCATACCAGTCACTGAAAATGTAAGTTCTACCATGTAACTTCGGGGCAAGGGAGAATGGGGACATGGGCAATGATAAATAAGAAACAGTCTCTTTTCCAGGAGTTTATTTTGGTGGTGGTGACAGACAGCACACTGTAATTCAAGGCAGAGAGTCAGTATAACTGGGGGGGGGGAGGGTGCTTTTGAAGAGGCACCCCACCGCACCCAAGGGTGTGCAGGGTGTGCACAGAGATGAGGAACAGGGAATAATTTGGTTTGATTTATGACATAATATACAAGTAGAAAGTAGCAGAAGGTTAATTGGTTTGGGACCAGATTATAAGTAACTTAAATGATTTATACTTATAGATAGTAAGAAATCCTAAAGGTTTTGAGACATGAAATTAAGAAGCATTAAGATGAAAGTTACATTTTGGGCTATTAATGTGGCCATTGCGTATATCGATTGATTGAAGAACAGACACCATCAAGATAATTGTGTAGTACTTCTCATTTACCTCGGTAAGGACTAGAACGTGGGTGACGGCAGCAACTGGAAAGGACGGGGTTAGTTCAAGGTAAATAGGGTGGCAAAACGTTTTGATAATCATAGACGACCCTCGTTTATGCCTGTCGTCATGGCAGAGTTAGTAGTAAGTGCCCTGTTTGCTTTTAAATGTTTCGTGGTTTGGACAATACATCAAATGGGGACCCTAAAGGTAGATTTGCCTTACGATTAATAGCACTTGCTAATTTAGGGGAGAGTGGAATGTTGGTAGAATATATATATACAGATTTTAGAAGTTCTTAAGATTTCATTAAATTTGCCTTTTTTGAGAATTAAACACAAAATTCTCTTACCTGAATGCCACAATCAAATCATATGTTTAAAATCTGTTTTTTTGGAGTTCCCTGATGGTGTAGCGGCTTAAGGCTTCGGCGCTGGCGCTGTCAGCGCTGCGGCCTGGGTTCGATTCCCAGCCGGGGAGCTACCCACATACCAAAAAGCAAAAAAAAAAATAAAAAATAAACTCTCTGTTTTTTGTTTTTGTTTTTTGTCTTTTAATGACCACATTTGAGTTTTAGAATCTTCAACAAAATGATAGATGCTAAAGAGAAGATACTATTATATACTTAATCTTATCTAACATTTTCATTCATTCCATTTAAAAGCAAAGCTTTTTAGGAGAACTTCAGTAAATCAGTGTAGCTTACATTAAAAATTTCCAAACAGGAATTCGGCTAATGGCAGTAAGTATCCTCTGTATCAACATGCCATCATTGAGAGTAGGCTTCTGTGTCAGAACCTTGGGTTCCCTTCTTCTTTTCCCAATTGAAGCAGGTGGCGATAGTCACATGGTATCTATTTTAAGGCTCACGCGTGGATGTGGCTGTGGGGTGTGGACCATCTGAAGTCCTCACTGCTCTTGTGTTTTCTGTGTGTAGGCAGAGGGAGAAGACAGCTTGAAGAAGATGCAGCTGATGGAGCTCGCAATTCTGAACGGCACCTACAGAGACGCCAACATTAAATCACGTAAGGATGAGGCTGAGGCCGGGGTTTCTGCTGTCTCCACTCTTTGTCTACAGCCCTTTCTCCTTGTGGCAGCACGGCACACGAGCAGTGAAAGTGAAGAGTTGGAGTAATTGTCACTTGGTGTGGGGCTGACAGTCCTGTTTTTACTGCTTCCATGAATTGAGGACACTCTCCTGATTTTATTTTATGCTATTATGTCTTTAAGTTTTGGGTTTATAAACTTTTCTGCTTTTGACGAAATTTCAACTTCTAAATTCAAGAATATAAGTGAATTTCCTATTCTGTTAACTATAGATCTAAGGCTTCTAGCTGATTTTGTTAATATTTATGAAAAGGACAAAAAATTCAAAACTTTTCAAGCTAATTTGGAGCGTATCTGAACATAGTGGTCCTTGTGTTGAACTCTGTCCTTTCCCCTTGCTTGCACGTTTTTTCCCTTGATTTTATGTATGAGTTCACAGAGAGCAGTAGGCAATACTATTTTAAATCCAGAGTTTTCCATTACATGTATTTGTGCATGCTTTCTTAAGTTAAAGAGGATTGCTTTTTATATTTAAAGTTAAATAATGTGAAATTTATATTTTGAGAGTCTAAGGTTTATACATTTATATGAAGATAATATCATATTTAATTAACCTGTTTTCTTAAAGAAATCGGAGTTTACAGTTCTGTCCAGTTTTCCAAAATGTAGACAACCTGGTGGGGTTAGAAGTGGTAACTTCACAAATGGTTGGCTTCAATCACTCCTGAGAATGAGTGTATTGTTAACCATCGTGTTTTTAGGACTGAGACATTTATTGTGTTGTTTTCCTATGATGAAGTTAATTCCTACCTGTATAGGAAATTTATATATAACTAGTGGTTGCCTGATTTACTACAATAAAAATTATTTTTTCTTTAATTTGAAACTTATGCTACTCTTTAAAAATACACCAAAAACTGTATTTCTGTGGACTCCAACTAAAAAAAAATTTAACATCTTTTCATGCAAGTGATTCCTTGTGCTTCTGCATGTACCTTTAGTCGTGAGAGATCTTGAAACTGTAGATAGATCAAGTATAAGAACTAAATATAACCTTTTTTAATGGTCTTGTTCATTTTTACAGTGGCTTTTTCATTTTTGCACATTTATTCTTAATCACATTGGGAAAGGGGAAGCGGTTTGCGTTTGGTTGGTGTGCTTTGGCATTTTTGTGTGATCAGCGCATGTACTAATGATTCCTTTTATTTTTCTTCTTTCCTGCTTTTTCCTTCCCTTTTCCTATTTCCCTCTCATTTTCTGTATTTTACACCACTGTCTCTACACTTCCTCTGAATTTCTTTGCTTACTGTAGCAGCCCTTGCCTTTTCTCTTGCAGCAACAGCCCAGGCTGCTCCAAGGATTATCACGGGGCCTGCGCCTGTGCTCCCTCCAGCTGCCCTGCGCACTCCCACGCCCGCGGGCCCTACCATAATGCCTTTGATCAGACAGATACAGACCGCAGTCATGCCGAACGGAACTCCTCACCCGACTGCTGCAATAGTTCCTCCAGGGCCGGAAGCTGGTTTAATCTACACACCCTACGAGTACCCCTACACGTTGGCACCAGCTACATCTATCCTTGAGTACCCCATTGAACCTAGCGGTGTATTAGGTAAGTTGTTTTCTCTGCACGGGTACCATTTTCCTCCTAAATTCGGCTGCCTCAGACTCTGAAATCGTGTCAGTGTTAGGCAAGACAAGTTTCCACTAGAAAAGACCAGAGACTAAATTTGTTTTATTTCAGCCCCCCATAAGGAAGGGTTCTCCTTTTAAGTAATTGCAGCTTAGATTTATGCAGATTCACTTTGGTAACTCGGGTTCACTTTTGGCGGGTTGGGTATGCTATGAACATTTTAAACAAGTAGCTTTCACATTAGACATCACCGAGGCCCTTCTGAGTTTCAGGTCCCACCCATTGGCCTGTTCCCTCCATCACCTTTGCCACCCAAAGTTAGACTCTTTTTGTCTCACAGATTTATTTGTTAGTTAAATTTTAATATTCTGTATGAAAGTATTGAGAGAGATTTTTTTTAACTGCTGTAATTGTGTGTGTTTTTCTAATATTTGTGATCATTTAAAAGATGAATGGATCCCAGTTAAGTAGCTGCATTCTTCAGGTTTCTGCAGTTTTTCTCTTGAAGTCCTAGCTCGTATTAAACATAGGAGACATTCTTAGTTTCAGTAGCACAGTATGGAATTGATAAGAAAGTACCAAGTTACTGAGTTAGAATCACCCTTGAGGCGAAAATTCAGATCATTCTGTAAACGCTCAGTTTTACATGAACAAAAAGTGGTATGCTTGAAAAAGACGTTACCGATGCCTTTTTTTTATAGAGTGGATTGAAATGCCAGTCATGCCTGATATTTCAGCCCATTGACTTGCTGGATGAAGGACTAGAGTGCAGCAGCTGCTGTCACACGACCAGGCAGTGGGGAGCGGGCTGCTCCCGTGCTCCCCTTGCTTTCCCAGACAGAATTCGAACACTTTGAACACTTTTTTCCTTGAGTTGTACATGACCTTGGTGCTGCATGCATGCTGGTGACTTTTAGGACTTTGATCTTCCAGCATTAATATTGATTTATCGAAATTTGAAAACCTTATTGAACCCGGACACAGAGATTTAAACTTGAAAATTCATCGTTCAATTAAAGAAAGCCACAGTGCTCTGTATGTTATCTGTGTGTGTGCATGCACTCAGGTGCCTTCTGTTTCATGAGCAGATACGTTTTATTGTACATGTTTTCCATTTCTCGAAATCATTGTATAAAGAACTACAGGTCAGAATTATACCACAGAACTGTTTATGAAAAGCTTGTTTCCGATGCACATTTCTTGAAGCATTTTAAAAATAACGAGTAACATGTAACCCGTTGACCTCCTCCTGTCTTAACGCTCTGCCCCGCGGCCCCGCCTGCTCCCTCCCCAGCGCTCCTCCCTGCCGCACGCACAGCGTCTGTTCGAGGAGTCTGCCGCTTCCCGCAGGGCTGGCGCTCTCAGCCACCAGCTGCTGTCCCAGCTTTCTCCGTGCGGGATCTCACTGATCTTGCCTCATGAAATTATACTTGTGTAAGATTATTTATCTAAAGTGAAAAGGGGCTGTGAACCAGTTTACTGCTTAGAAACAGCAAGAGGCACTGCAAACTCTTTCTCATTTTAAAGCAATGTGGGGATTTTTTTCTTGTCCTGGGAAATTTTATTTATGATCCTTAATTATATTACACTGATGAAATTAAAAGCAAAATATACAGATGCCTAATTGGCATTTGTAAGATGAATAATGATGAATACTAAATGACAGAAATCCACTATGACCAACTCTATTTCTTGCTTTGCCACCTAAGCAGTAAAACACTGATTGATCACTTGGAGAATTAAGAAAATTATTTCCAATTTCTACGTTATAGTAAATTTGCACACAGATAACATGCATGCTGTGTATCAAGTCTCACATCATATTTTAAAATAAGCAGTGCCCTTCAAAACAGATGCAGATGTGTGTTGGTGGTAGTGAGGAGATTGGTATTAGCATCAAGTCTTCATTGATGACTAATTTTTAATTCCCTTCCTTTTATCTTTAGGTATGGCTTTCCCAACGAAAGGCTAAGAATTCAAGAACGGTCTTAACTGAACCCTCATCAGATCTGAATTTAACACATGCTTAGTCTCAGCAGCCTCCGGGGGGTGGGAGGGAAGCTTAGCCTAGCAGTCAGTGACTTACTTGCACTTTTTGCACACTGATAAAAAGTAAAAGTATGTTTTTAAATTTGGTTTAGTCTGTAATCTTACAAAGTAACAGTAATTTATAAATGAGTGTGTAGTAGTATACTGACTGCTAAGTGTACTATACTGTTTGCTTTACTAATCACCTAATTCATTGCAGTTCATACTTATTGACTCAAAGTTTAAACCACAATCTGTAGGCTTTAAGAATTGCTTTTAAACCTTTTTAAGTGATAAACTCTGGAAGTGGTCTTAAGGTTAGGAAATAATTGTCAGTATTAAACATGGCATTATTTAAGTAGTCCTGCTGTAAGAAAGGCACTTCAGTGAATATGTGACTAGTAAAGCTTGAATGTGTTTGGATCTCGTAGAGTTCATGGAATACTGTAACTTGGGATTGTAAATGAATGGATAAAATAGGTTAAGGCCAAGATGTTTGGAATAAATGCAATATTAATAGACGCATATATACGCAACATATTATGGTTAATTTTAAAACTACTGTGCCTTAACGTGTTTCTTAAAACGAAACTTTTGTAGTAAATGAACATTTGAAATCCATTTTGATAAACCTGCTGTTAATGTTTGTTTTCTTTTCCCTTATGAATGTTTTCTAACTTTGTCTTGGTAATTACAATTTAACTAGGTGCGGTGGCTACTAAAGTTCGAAGGCACGATATGCGTGTCCATCCTTACCAAAGGATTGTGACCGCAGACCGAGGTTAGTTTAGTTCTGCAGTTCTTGTTTATAAGAAATGCGTTGGGTGTCCATACAATGTGCAACACCACACCTGATGGAGAAATATGTGACTGCTTACCTGCACACCATTTCTTTTTCTTTTCTGAATTAATTTATAATAATTGACAGATTTAAGGGTTGGGTTTTTTTGGTGGTTTTTTTTTTCTCCCTTCATATTTTAACTTATTAAATCCTATTAGTATATACTATGATTTATTCCTACTAAAACATAAATTAGTCCATTTGGGGAGCTATAAATTTTGTTTTAGCCTTAATTATTTTTCAGTAATAATTTTTGTGAAAAATTTACCTTCTAATTGTTCTGAAATTTTGGGTTGGTTTTGCAAAAGAACTGAGCGGATGGTGCTTTAATAGAGAAGTAAGGGAATATATGCCTCCTGTGTTCTTTTGGAGAAAATTGAAGATTTAGTTTCCATACATATTTGAGCCACTGTAGGAGCATGAGGAAATGCATGCCAGTACTCAGCTGAAATAACAGAGTAAGGACTGTGAAGATAACTTTGATGCAGTTGAATTTTTTAATAAATCAGAAAATCGGTTCCCTTTTATTCTTATATTTTCTTCCAAAATGGATCCTTTGATTTTTATCATTTGCTGCTAAAATATATTATCTAAAGGTAAACTATCTCTTGAAGTTCTGTGGTGACATGAATCCAGCTGTTTGAATATCTTTTTTGACTAACCTGTGACTGGAAAATAAGTCTTCATTTTTCTCCTTTTCAGCATTTGTAATTTGTGTCCTATATATGCCCTTGGGCCCTTTTATAAATTATTTATGTTTATTAAGGAGTGATAGTTCGGTTTATTGACATTGAATTGTTTTCTGAGTTTGTCATCAAAAGATAGGAGTCTGAAGCAAGGTAGAAAAGGATTTTTTTACAAGCTTTTATTATGGCACACTTATTGCCTACTAATTAAGATGATCAAAGTCTCTGATATTAGTGGGGAAAAGTAATGGATTTATATCCCAATTCTGCATCTTCTATAAACTTATGAAAGAGACCTACCTGCTGTGCATGGTTATCTTGAATATTGATGATAAATATTGGACATCGCTGTTGTCCACATCAGAATGAAATACCTTTCCAAAGATATCAATATTTATTTAGCATCATATATAATCAGAGAGCCTGAAGAGATTTTTTTGTTGTTGGTCTTTTGGGGGGGGGGGGGGGGGGGCCTTGAAGACTTTTAACTAATGCAGTACTTTGTAGTGATTATTTACTGAACAAAATATGTAGACCCCCCCCCCCCCAAGCTCAATGATTATCATCTATGGCGATGATATTCCTCGTAAGTGTGTCGTGTACAAGTGTGTACGCTGCCCTTCTTGCATCAGAACAAGTCTCCTAGTGAAGGAGGAAATTTTTAAAAAGGAAGGAAAAAAAGTCATTTAGATTTAAAGAATCCAGATAATAATTCCATGAATAATTTGAAGCTTTTTTTCCATATCATTAAATGTCTAAGGTAGTTCTAAAGAGTATTTTAAAGTCCTTTTTCTTCTGTTAGCCTTTCTTTGTATGCCCCTTTCACATTTCTGATGATTTTGTTTTAGCACAATAATTATTGGCCTATTCAGCACTCTAGTGCCTTGAGACAGCTGAAAATAGTAGGAAGACATTAGGAAACAACACATTCCATGCATGGCTCTTTTGTAGGTATATATGTTTTGATTAGTCCTGTCACTGTTTATATTCAAATTACAATGTCAGCAAACCGAAATGCTACCTTTTTTTTTCTTCTAAATAACAGAATAGTCTGTAGACTGCTGTTACTATCTTTGTATCCACTCATGGGTCTGAGGAAGAGTCTGTAGTACTTCACTTAAATTATTTTATGATACTACTGTTTTCTCTATTTTTGAGGTTTTTAATTTTTTTTAATCTTTTGAAGGGAAGATTAATATAAGCGTTCATTTAATGCAAGGAAACTCAGCCCTTGGACCTACAGCCATGTAATTCTATATGAGCAGTTAGATTACTGCATGGTTGATGAATATCTAGTTCTTTACTAAAAGTAAACCCACCTCTACACATTTCAAAACTGAATTTGAAGCCTATAAAAGACCAACTGACTTCTTAGTTATAATGAATCCTCAAGTGATTTTGCACCTGTATGTACTGTTGGAGGCCAGGACTCGGCAGAGGATGTATTTTAGATTAGGTGTGCTGGGGTGTGCATAAATGGCAGTTGGCTTTGTTTATATATTCCATGCTCAAAAAAAAAAAAAAAAAAAAAAAAGATTTTTTTCTGAATGATTTTACAAAAACCATTATTTACATAATTTGTGTAAGAAACTTAAAATTTTAATCAAAATTTTAAGTAATATCAAAAATGCTTTAAGATTCTGTATTTCTGGAGTACCTATGGAATGGTAGGTATGACTACATCATGTTAAATATTTTTTTTTTTTTGATTTTGGAATAGCCGTTTTTATTTTAAATAAAATTCCACTATTTTTAAGAAGTTCAGGGAAGATTTGGTCACACTGAAAATACAGTATTTTTGTAGTATTTATAAACTATCCTAAGTGATAGACTATAGAAAGCATTTTTGTTATATGAAGGTAAACCATTCCATTATATAGATCATCTAAATTTTGTGAACATTACACCTCCTGGGTCTTGATTTATGGAGTGGCACGGAATCTACCTTGCACTGAATAATTTTCACATCTCCTCTGCCTTTGTCACAGTGGCAACAGTACAGAAAATTTTATCAAACCTCAGAATATAGTAGAAATAATTAAGCTGTTGAATGAGTCTTAAATCATACTACTGTTAAGTGGACCAAGTTTGGTGGCGCAGAATGGGACAGAGGTTGATTAAGGACATTGGGAACGATAACTTTTCCACTTGAGAACTACTTTATGTTTTACTGTAATTTTTTAAATTTTTTTGTTCTGTTTGTTATTTTGCAAAAGAAAATAGTATTTACAGGTGGCTTTTAAAATATATAAAGCAGGAATGTATATGAAATGTCAGATTTTATTGTATTTGCAGAGAATTAGCTTTGAAATTGAATAAAGAAAGCTGTTTGTAGTTTTAAAATGCCTTATTGGTATCAATTAGAAATTTCTTCTATTTTTTGATGTACTTAGAGCTTTTTGAGTATAGAATTTTAAATGGCAGGATTTTACAGTGTTTACATGCAAGTGCATTTTATAAGTGTTCTATATGTGTAAAATAGTATTTTCAACTGGAAAGTGTTGGCCAGCGCAAAAGGCCTGGCCTTTTTCTGGTTCCCATGATGTTCCCTACACTGCTAGACTACAGTTTAGTATTGCTTTGTATCATGAGGCCAAGAAATTCCATGTTGTTTGTAAATAGAATAATTGAAAAAGCAATAAACATTTATTGAACAAAAGAAACCTTGTTTGGCCCAGAGTTTATGTTGAACTAAATTGTTCGTATAAATTTAAATATCTTTAGATTCATTTCTGTTAATCATCAGTTATTAATAATCACATCCATCATTAATAGTTGCTTTAATGCTTGCATCTGAGAGGATACTAATGCTTAATAGCAGTCAGATACTGATAACTGCACTGACTGTTTCAAAATTCTGTATACCAAACCTATTCATTGTTGTTTTCCAGTTTCCTTCATTGACTGCTACTAACTATTAGTTGTTAGTTACATTTTATTTCTATTTTTTTCCTGTTAACCAGTGGTTTGGTTTTGTTTTGTTTTTTGGGATTTTTTTGTTGTTGTTTTTGTTTTGTTTTTTGTTTTTGTTGGTTTTTTTTTTTTTTTGGTTTTGTTTTTGTTTTTTTGTGGGAGTGGGCTCTCCTTCATTTGTTCAAATCATGATATGAAATTGTCATGATTTTTATTGTATTCTGTAGATGGTGTCAATCAGTTTGTCAGAATTAAACATGCTTTTTTTTATTAGTTGTGATTAGTTTTTCATGTTGTCATTAAGCCGTCACTAGCTGA
>PVJL010002652.1:176854-187494 GCA_004026885.1 Lyroderma lyra
TTTTTTTTTTTTTTTTTTTTTTTTTTTTTTTTTTTTTTTTTTTTTTTTTTTTTTTTTTGTTTTGTTTTTTGTTTCTAACCACCCAGCCGCCACCGGCAACTAACCTATGACCTTCTGACCTCTGAACTCTTCACCCAATGATGACCTGACCATGCCTGCCTGCTGATCAGTTAACTGGTAATCGCCTTTGCTTGCCTGTCGTCAGTGCAGCGAGCTGAGGCACTTGTCCGTTCGTCTTACCATCTAACCAAACAAAAGACAAAGAAATTGTTGTCCTCCAACTCAGCTTTTGGTTCTTTTTTTTTTTTTTTTCCTTTTTTTTTTTTTTTTTCCTGTTTGGGTGAAAGTGGTTCTAGAAACTGCACTGAATAGTAGTAAAGCAATAAGGCCCAATTCATCCCACAGCACTGATCATCTTTTAATGCCCCACCCTAAGCGAACGGTAAGAAGGCCTCACTTCAGAAGGGGAGACAGATGGCCCTTCACCACTCAGTGGCAGAGGCAGTAACTGTGAGAGACTTGCAGGAGTCTGTCTTCTCGTAGCGAGTCAGAGCTCTCCGAATGTACTGTGTGATGATGCATCATGCATGAACCTTTGGTCAGGGATGTCATTGGTGAAGTGATTTCAAAAAGTATTCAAAATTTGATACGCTGTTTAGTCACTACAGTGCCCTCAAAGGGCGGAAGTTGCAGCCTTTTTTATATTGCCTGCCAAAATTTGAAGTATTAGAAGCGTGCCATGAGAGAAAAACTTAACAAGGAATTTTGAAAAGTAATGCTAAGATCAAAACTGCAACACTATTTTTAAAGAGAGAAGTATCTGAGTTAAAATTACTGAACCTTTATTTTACACCTCCTTAAAAAAACACATGAGAACAAGGTACATGCATTATGTGTCACATTACTGGGCAAACTGTTCAAATATTTTTTTTAAACCTCCCTGTATAGAAAAAATCATTAAGGATGTAAAAGCCATGCTTGCCTATTTGCTGTATACATGTAATGAAATTGTAGATAAAAGTGTAGTGCATTGAAACAAATGATCAAAAAAGTAGATACTTTTACTATACAAGGGTGCTGGTGCAGAAAAAATATATATATTTTTGGAAATGTAGCATTTTATACTTTCAAGTGTTATAAAAAAAAGAAAAAGAACAAAGAAACCCTTTATTTCATTAAATGATTTTTTCTGGTGGTTGTCAAGAAACAAAAGACCAAAAGAGCCTTTTTGTCTTTCTTTTTTATTTTTTAAGTATTGGAATAAGTCTAAAGAAAAGAAAGTGCCTTATTTTTCTTCATGGTCATTTAGTCAAGTGTCTCGTAAGATCAGCCCCTCCCTCCGAACACAAGTCAGTGCATGTGACTCGGCCGCCCAGTATGTGAACGAAGCCCGGAGGGGAGACAAGTGAGTTGAGGGTTTGAATTCTATCATTTTGGCCACGTTACCTTGATACAAATTTGCCAAATCTGATACTGTGAAGTAATTTGATAATTTTTCTAATGTCTGACAAGTACATTTTAAAACATCATTCTTTTAAAATCATAATTGATTGCTTTTGCTTATTGGGATATTTAATGTTAGCCCAAAGGATCCTGAGATAAAAATTACGTGTGATTTGAACATCAGTTTACAGACCAAATTGTAGCTTTATTTTATTCGGAGAGGGGGAATGTATGTTGGATTCTTTCTTATTAATTTGAGATTAGTAGTATACTTAGCAAACGTTTTCACAAAAATGAATCTTTGTGATTTTCATTCAAGAAAACAGTGGTTTTTAAACGATCCAAACTTCATCGGGCTCCTTGCTGCCACACACAGCACTTGGTAGTCCGTCTTTGCTGGTTTTAGTGACCTGAGCTGCCCTTCCCACCCCACAGACACATTTTTTTCAACTTTAAAAGAATGTGAAAAACTGGCATTGTGCATATAAATATTCAGCTACGTGTGAGTTTAATTAAGCTTCCAGTTTCCCACGAAATTCAGTTCTGTAGTTGAAGCTCTTTGGGCACAGAGCCTATATCTGAACACACTAGTGAGTCCCCATTACCTGCTCAGTACCAGACGTGGCAAATACCAAGGGCAGTGGATCCCCCAGCTCATCAACTCGTTCCCTCGGACACACCTTCACGGTCAAAGGTCAGCAGTAAGCTCAGTCAGCACCTTCGTGGTGCACCTCCATCCTGTCTCACGTGGAAGCCGATTTCAGTTTCTTTACTATGCAATAGACATTCATGTTTTGTATCGCTGGCTTTGGGTTAATGTGCCACTGCTTTGTCTTTCTGTTACACATATAGTTGTTTTGATTTATTTACAATATATGCTGTGCCATTTTGATTTTTATTGTTTGGTTGGTGAATAAATTTGCGACACTCAAGCACTTGAGGTGGTAGTAGTTTAAAAACGATACCAGTATTTGATCCAGTTTCATCTCAACTATGCTATGCCTGGACATTTTAGACGTTTATCAAAGGTCTTTTATGGGGAAGAAAGTAAATGTATGAAATAAATGTGTGACATTTATAAGTAACGTTGCCTCTGAACAAACTTTTTTGAAAACTTAGTTGACGCAATTTTGGATCAACTGAAAAAAAAAAAAAACGCATGACTTGTGAAATCTCTGAATGCCTTGGTTCTCAGTATTATCATCCTTTATTGAATTTATTTCTTATTAAAATATGTAGTTTTTAAGACTTTTTTTGACAGTATTATGTAATTTTTTAGCGTGGGTAGATGGGAGTGTCGCTTGTATGTTACCGTACAGCTGACATGTATTTTTGTCTATTCTTTATTATCTTAGTAGTTTCATGCTATGTATGTACCATAACCAACCTATTGCCTATGAGAAACATGTAAGATAATGTATTTACAGCCATTGTTACAAGTTTATAATGTATTTTTCTATCTTGTTTTATATGTATGTTATATAACATTCAAAAAGAATTTTTTTCTTGATTGAGAAAAGGATACAAAATGCAAAATCCACAATTTTGATATCTGAAAATTGCCAATTGTTTTGCAGTACTTTATTATATTGGGTGTCTTGTCTTTCTTGGGCTTTTTAGTTAGCTGATGAATGAATACATTAGACACTTTCGGGTTTTAGTTGGGATTTTACATAGCTTGCATTTTAATTCTTTGGTTCTTTGCTGTTTCTATTAACCCATGGCATTATTTTAATAAATGTTATAATACCAACCTACTAACTCTGGACTATGTCTGTTTATTAACCTTTACGTGTTTAATTAAAATAAACAAATAAAGACAAAAGAATGTAAAGTCTTGAGTTACTGGACTAACCCTGAAGAACGTGACCACAGATAACACGGCGTGACTTGTTTTTCTGTTGTTTGCCCGCTGACGGGTCCGCACACTACTGTTAAAATGGCTTCGGTTATTCTTTCACCTTGGGGGCTGGTAGGTGCAGGAGAGGTGGGGACAAAGTAGCTTTGGTCTGAGGCAATCTTCTTCTAGTCTTGCCACTCGCCTTTCAGCCTCTGCATTACTAATTCCACACTTTCTTATTTTTTCTTCTCCAAAATAATCACTGTCTGCTCACAGCGTACAGAGTAAAGAGATGCGTTGTAACGAAATACCCGAGAAACCAGTTTGATTCCTTGTTG
The DNA here is from genome assembly GCA_004026885.1 of Lyroderma lyra. Taxonomy (NCBI): domain Eukaryota; kingdom Metazoa; phylum Chordata; class Mammalia; order Chiroptera; family Megadermatidae; genus Lyroderma; species Lyroderma lyra. The sequence continues at coordinate 180,476 of PVJL010002652.1, forward strand.
AACCATTGTTTTTCATTTATAAGTGGGTAATGTCATGGTTACATTATAAAGCAAAGAATCTGCTGATATTTGGTCTTTCTAGATTTATGGTTTAATCAGGCATATTTCCTTTCAAAGCATTGGACTGTCTTAGCCAGCTGTTCCTGTCGGGGGTGGGGCCAAAGGTGGCGGAGTGGCTCTCTTTCTCACGACAGTCCATCGTAAGCCATCGTCACAGTCCACGAACCCTCCCCCATGTCAGGCAGCTTATGCAGCTGTCCTCAGGTCTTCTTTCTCTCTCACTGTCTAGTTCTAAAGTACAGTCAGAATGTACCATTGAGACAGAAGTTTAAGGGACAAGCAAACTGGCATTTGGAAAATTATATATCATTTAATTTCTCGCATGCAAGTTGATTTAAAAAGATTTATTAAATATCTTCTTGCTTTTCGTGGCTGCAGGTCAGTTGCTCTCTATTTATGAATGCCTCAGTTTTAACTCTTGAAGTGCATTATTCACAGATACTGGTAATTTTCTTTTCTGTGAAACAATTCTTCTAGATAATAAATTCTTAGGATGAATTTTTGCATTTGTAAATAATGGCTTATTTTTTGTAAATGATGTTTTATTTAAAGTTTTAAACTTTGGGGCTGAAATGAATCACACGTCATAGAAGACATAACTCTAGCAATGTGCTTTTAACCAATCGTACTATCAGAGTATTCCCATATTATATTTCTTTCTTTCCATAGTGTATATGTTCATTTATGAAATACATAGAATAGTGATGACAGCTGATATAATCATAATGGAAATGGTCATTTGAATTAAGCAAATGTAGTATTTTCTCTGATGGGGGTGTGTGTTTATTATTCTTAGGTAGTCAGAGCTGTAATTACTACCCTCTGTAGAAGTTCCCATTGGCTGACAGTTCACATCGTATTCTGTAGGACTCTGAACGTGTCTGTCAAGCTGCTGATGTACGAGTCCCGGTTCATGTTACTTAGCTGGTGAATTTCCATGCAGTTTACTACACATCCTCTGAGGCCTATGAATGCAGTCTCCTTTCATTCTCAGTTAGGGGACTTAACGTATAATCATGTCATATTGTCACCTTGTATGTAGAAAACGTTTCCAAAGACCATTTTTAAAAGGTGAAAATAACATTGCAGATCCCATTTCTGTTCAGGCCGTAATAGCATTAAACACGAAATTAACCAAATTCTTAGGGTGATAAAATGCTAGAGTGTTGTTTTTCACTATTTGATAAAACAATTGCAAGTTAAGCTTTCAGTCAAGAAGTTGGTGAAATTAATGTAGTTAGTTGAACATTCTTTTTCTCAGGCAGAATATCTGGATTAATCAATGTCAGGATGAAAGTAGATGCTCACATCCACCCTAGTGCAGTCGCTTGGTGCATGGCAGAGCCCACGTAGAGGGGGTGATTGAAACACCCCGTTGTCCATGAAGCTGAGGTGTGCATTTGTGTACCCAAAATAGGTGGGTAGGTAAGGTTTTCTAAATACATACTAGGTAACTACAAAGGATCTAAATTGCCTAGTGCATAGGTTTAAATACAGTTGCTCATTACCAAATCAAGAATCTTGACCAGCGCACCCTAACACTTATTATGTACAACAGTGCTCAAAAAGGTTTCTCCAGTGTGGGGGTGGGTGGGGCATGGTTGTTCACTTGTTTGGGATAAGATGTCTCTGTATGCCGTGGTAGCAATTACAGTATTTCCAGTAAGTGATTTTTAGTAGAATAAAATGTAATTGCTAAATTATAATCCATTATTTAATGGCAAAAAATTACTCAAGGTATTTTAGACAATACATTTTTACATATAGTACTTACAGAAGTATTTATGTGATATACATAATTTTACCTGGTTTAATATAAAGTTATCTAAATCGAAATGCTTTTGTAATGAAGAGACCTAAAAGTATATGAATGCCTGGTACTCAATGCTGAATCAAACTGGTTCGCCTAAGCGTACTCGTAGAACTCTCCTCTCTGTGTTTCTGCTGCACTAATTGCTGGGGTCGGGGGGAGGAGAAAGAATGAATTCACAGTAGAAGTGGATGGTAAGTGAAGCAAATAGCAATACAACACTGACTGCACATTGGTTACCATTTTGCTCTCCTTGGCAAAAGACACCATGTCATGCAACAGAACTCAGCACCCAGTGTAAAAAATTACCTAAGGATGCTATTATTGAGCAGTTTGGGTTACCAAATACATCTTCTATGGTTTCTATTGTGGTGTGTATAAAACATTTAAAATTGTACTTGTGGACTTTGTACGTAGAAAAGTTGGAATAGGTCTTCCCAAATCACATGCCTGGAGAACCATGGCTGACTGTACACAAAGTGCAATAAACCAGCTGGAGAAAGTGCACGTTCTTCGCCCTCTCAAGACAACGGCAGCTGCAGTGCTGCCTGTGCCCCTCCAGCCCTCATGTATCAATACTGGAATAAAGAACGCACATGTTCATTGGTCATTTTTATTGATGTTTTACTATTTAAAAGAATATAACAAGAATCTCACATTCTGGAGCTGTAATGGAACTAAACAGGAATGTGATCATACTATTTGCCCTAATTACAGTGATTAAAAAGAAATCAGTAAACACAGTGTTTCTCAGTTGGATTAACATCCAAATTAGTTGCCATTTCTAATTGAGACACTCAGGTACGATTTGCATGGAGTTTTTGCATGTTAGAAGAAAGGAATGCTGACCCAATTTTGATCTTGGCTATGTGGAAATAACTAGCTTTATCCATTTCTTGAACAAAAGAGAATTGGTAGGAAGGCTGTCTCCAGTGTTTTGGAATAACTAAGATTCCACGTTGACATCTACGTTTCGTGACTCGGTGCATCTTGCGTTTCCCGGTCCCTGTGCATACCACTCCAAGGTCTTTTCCCCCACTCTTGATCACTCATTAGAACCTTGGTTTTCCGTGGCAGCGTCCCACACTTCTGAAAGGAGCTGACAGAGGTGGGGCCCATAGCTCAAGACACAAACTAAAACTAGCAGCGCTTCACAAAGTCCACACTTCTCCAAAGATTGTGGTATTCACAGAGCTAGGCCTGAATTCTGGTATTACATTAGTTAGTATTTCATTAGGGAGACGTTTCTATTGAGTGAGTGGAGAGACGAGTTTACATTTGGGTCTCCTTCCTAATGTAAACTTTTGTAAAATGCTACCTCTTTATAGTAACTCCGGTTGCATGAGAAAGCAGTTAAACTAATTGAATATTTAACAGTTATGTTAAAACGTATTCTACATCTGACAGAATATATTAGTGATAAGTTTGGGATCACATTTTTTTCCAGAAAATGTATATTAAAATTAGATTATTCCAGATAAGTGCTATTTTTTTGAAGTATATATAAAAAGTACAGACCACTATAAAAGTGCTTGTTTTTATGTGCTATAGAGTTTCAGAGAACGTCCCAAAATTAGGATGCAAATTTAACTATGGTTGTGTTTTCTTAATGCATGCACTGGTTACTTAACTGGATACTAATGAAAGTTATGGGGGAAGTGGTTAAGAACAAAATAAAAATATTTGCAAAAGAACCCATCAGTATTTTCTTGAAGAATTTATTCAAGTTGATACTAACTTAAAATTTTATGATGATTCATTTAAGTTAAAACTCCTATCAACTTTGGGAATGAATTAAGAACCTTGACTAGGGTTGCAACCTGAATTTTAAAAGTTGCTTTTATACGTGTTTTAAATGATTTAGTCTATAAAATTAGAACAAGCACAAGTGGAAGGTTGCTTTGGATACATTTTAATGAAATGATTTACATTCATGAATGGTGCTTTTGCCCATTATTTAATCAGGTAAAAGGGCACTGAAAAATTGATCAAAATTTACTGTAGATGGAGGAAAAATGTAAAACTTGTAGTTGGTGGGTGGAGCACTAGACCTCTGGAAACAGTTAAGAATGTAAGAAGCTAAGATGTAAATTGATAAGTGAAGAAAGAAAGCTAGATTAACAAGTCAGTGTACAAATGCCCCATCCTAAGCCATTCAAGCATCAGTTTTTAAAATACTAGTAGTGTCAGGCGTGACGGCCAAGTGGGAAGGCGTCAGTCTCGTAAAATAGTAGTAAGGTTGATTTTTGAGTCAAAGGTGAAAATGGAACTGGGAAACTGTTACACTAAGTGTCCTCGTTGGTTCTAACGTGTTAATTAGATCCTCCTGCCGCTCTTCGGCGCTTTCGTCATGAAAAGTATTCTGGCCTGGAGAGACGTGGAAGAAACAGTGTTTCTGTGTTCCAGCGGGCTCCACACGTTCGTCGCGTTCTGTGTGACTGTGGCAGATTTTGTACCGTTCCAGGAAAACATCACAGACGTCGGCCACACCGATTACCTGTACACCGTTTAGCTAGTAAACAACCAAGGATGCCTTGTACGTAGCTGGATTACTTTAGAGACAATAACTCCAATTTTCCTGAACTGCTTGTTACAGTGTGCGAAAATTCTCCACCTCCATTCTTAGTTCCATCCTGGAGAGCTCACAGCGAAGTCACGTCACTGGGTCACAAAGCATAGGTTGTATCTGAACTAACACCACCGAGACATAATCTCCGAGAGGTGTAACTTGTTTTTATTACTCATATGTGCTACGGACTGTTTTTATCTGGAGAGCCCCTTATCTGAGAACATATGCAATCAACTATGGCCCAAATAAGGGCATGGTAAGGGGCATGACGGGAAGGCCATTCTTTCCGCACTGCTGTGACGGCTGACTTAGGGGAAGTACTGCTTTTCTTCAAGATGGCATTGAACGGAGTTAGTTGAAAGGAAAAGTAGGAAAACAATATAAATACTGTGAACTTGAAAAATGGAGTTGGTTTACCATCCCCAATTCCGTCTCTTAAGTAGTTTTTTAATCTGGTCGTCCTACCAGACCCAAAGGTGACGGACGTGATGAGTGTTGTGGGATCCATGTCCGTCCCGCAGGTCGCTCACAGAGAAATGTGGTGGCGTTGTCAGGATGTCCCGTCTTGCTGACAGTCCTCAGCAGGTCACAAGGAATGCCTTAAGATTCGGAAGGCTCTGTTGCCTCTCCTTTTCAGTCTGAATTATTACCTATTTTCTCTCCAAAAATGTCTTAAAAGGGTAGAAACTAGAATTGTAATGGAATGAAAACACAGAAACACCAGGGGGAAAGTTGCTGAATGTTGGAAAGGACTTTTGTAGTACCGCCTTGGATACCAATGGCTTTAGAAGTTAAATATTAGGTAAAAGGCACTAGGAGGTAGCCCATCAGGAATCAAGTTCATTTGCACCCAGTGTCACTCACATTAGCACCTCAGTCAACTCTGTTAGTACTTCATGGGACTGGACACATAGTGCTAATCAGATGATCCAATCAGTATGGGATTCAATAAAATTAGGAACATACAATTAACAAAAATAACCATTTTTTTGTGTGTGAAAAGCACCAAATTTATGTTCCTAAATGCGGTAAAGCCATGTCATAAAATAGATTAATATTTTAAAATCAGAAACCAAGAGGAACCCACACACTTTGAATATCCATGTTCTTTCAAAAAATCTCCCTTCACGGCCTGTTTGGGAGACTTTGCTATTGTTTTTATTACTGATGAGCTTCAAATATGTGGTCTGAGTAGACAGCACAAATAGGACGTTTTAATAGAAGACATCCTTCATTTCACAAGTCATTGTTAGCCTTTTTTAAAAATAAAACCAGTGATTTGGTCATCCTTGAGTTATGCTCTTCAAACAAAGCAGCTCTAAGAAATTAAAAGGAAAAATATCTGTGAGAGCCCATTAATGAAAAACACGGGTGGGTGATGTATATGCTGTGCATTTTTAATGGCAATTTTTCTTTTTCTTTTGCAATCTTTTTCAAAGATTTTTATTAAAAATACAGTCAACATACAATATTTTATCAGTTGCAGGGGTACACCATAGTTATGCAACATCTCATTTACCTACATGACAGATCACCGTAGTAAGTCCAGCACTGTACCACGCGGTCACAATACTGTCCACTGTATTCCCTGCACTGGGCGTTACATCCCTGTGACCTGTTTTATACCTGGAAATTGGAACCTCTTATTTCCCTTTCACCTTTTCCCAGACTCCTTTTTTAATTTTTCAGTATTAGTTGACATTCCATATTTTATATTAATTTCAGGTGTGCAGCATGAAAATTATATAAATTAGACATTTATATAATTTAAGTGATCCCCACCTGGCACTGTACATAGTTGCCGTATCATTGACTATATTCCCTGTGCTTTGCTTTATGTCCCCGTGACTTTTCTGTTATTACCAACTCCTACTTCTCAATCCCTTCACCTTTTTCCCCTGCCCCCACCCCACCCATCCATCACCCCGATAAATCCAGCGCCCATGTGACACCATACATAGCTACTGCGATATTACTGACTACATTCCTGTGCTGCACCCCACATCCCCATGACTGCTGGGTAACCACCAATCTGCACTTACTGCCTTCCCGTTTTTCACCCACACCCCCAACCCACTCTCGTCTGGCAACCATCCGAGTGTTCTCTGTATCCATGAGTTTCTGTTTTGTCTGCTCATTTTGTTCCTTAGATCCCACAGATAAGCGAAATCACACTGTGTCTGGCTCTCTCTGCCTGACACCCCACTCGGCACTACACCCGCCAGGTCCGTCCATGCCGCTGCAGAGGGCGAGAACCCAGTCCCTCCCGTGGCCGAGCAGCATTCCACCGTGTACGTGTCCCACCTCTTTATCCACAGACACCCAGGCCACCTCCACGTCTTGGCCATTGTAGACAGTGCTGCAGTGACCGTATGGATGCACATGTCCCCTCAAAGTAGCACTTGGGGTTTCTGCAGATAAATACTCAGAAGTGGGATTGATGAGTATTTCTTTGTCTCCTGCTGTAGCCTTTGTTTTGAAGTCTATTTTGTCTGGTATAAGTATTGCTACCCCAGCTTATTTTGTTGTTTTTGTTCGTTTGTTTTCATTTCTATTGTCACGAACTATCCTTTTCTGTCT
>PVJL010002653.1:0-187216 GCA_004026885.1 Lyroderma lyra
CGTCTTGGGCCGCGTGTGGGCTGTGGGAGGAAGCAGCCATGACTCACTCTGAGCCCTCGCCTGTGCAGAGGGTCCTCTGGGGCAAGAGGACAGTCCAGTACTTGCTGCCTCAGGGCAAAAACTGCTCGTGGCTCTCCTAGTGTGCCTCCTAATGTTAGTTGTGGCTGTTTTTACTGGGTTAAAACAAACAAACAAAACAACTCCATGAATTCCAGCAGAGGGATTCTCATGGCTAATTCATGGGATATAGTCCAAATCCATCCCTGATTCTGAGGAGAAACTAAAGCAATCTTTTGAGATTTTGAGTGTCGTTTAGTTGAAGCTGCTCATAAACAGATTGGAGGCAGATTCCAAGGGATCGACCAGCAAAGGAGGCCCCTTCCTGGACTGGCTAAGAACTGTTCAGGGCTCCGTTTTGGACATGGCAACACCAGGGCTAATGAAAATTAAAATTTTAGCTAACATTTTCCATGGTGTTTAATGGTTCTAAGTCGTTTATGTTACTACCTTTCTTAATCCTCATAACAACTGTATGAGGTAGTGACTATTATTATCTCTATTCTACTTATGAGGAAATGGAGACCCAGGATGATGAAGTAACTTGTCCAGTGTCACACAGCTGGTGACTGGCATTGGGCTCTGAACCTTGTCATCCTGGCTCCAGACTGGGGCTTTGGGAGCTTTGGAAGATTTGAAGAAAGGGTCAAGGTCAGATGTCTGATTTAGTAAGACATTGCTTTTCCAAAGTACTTCATAGTTTATGGTGTTTTCATGTTTCTTTTAATCTTCATAATAATTTGGCGAGGCAGACATTCATGCCGTTCTCATGTTGATAGAGGTAGAAACTGAGGCTTAGAGACATTCAGGGGTTTTCTGAGGAACGTTGTTGTGGGCTGTGGGTGAGGAAAAAAGGAAACCCTTGTGCATTGTGGGGTTGTAAACTGGATTAGCTTCTATGTAAAATGGAGTGGAGGTTTCTCAAAAAACTAAAAATAGAACCACCACATAATTTAGCAGTCCTTCTGGGTAGATAACCAAAGGAATTGAAAACAGGACACTGAAAAGATACCTGCATTCACAAGTTTATTGCAGCATTATTCCAAATAGCCAAAATATGCAAGCAACCTAAGCGTCCATCAGTGGATAAAAAGGTACAGAACATGTGACACACACACACACATACACACACACCCACACACTATAGAATATTACCCATAACAAAGAAGGAAATCCTGCCATTTGTGACAACATGGATGGATCTTGAGGACATTACGCTAAGCGAGGTAAGTCAGACAGAGAAAGACAAATAGTGCGTGTCCTCATTCATAGATGGAATCTAAAGAAGACAAACTCGTGGAAATAGAGAATACCAGGGGCTATGGAGGCATGTGGGATGTGGAGATGTTGGTCAAAGGGTTAAAATCTTGCAGTTAAAAGATGAACAAGTCCTGGAGATCTAATACACAGCACAGTGATTCTAGTCAACAAGACTGTAGAATATACTTGAAAGTTGCCAGAGACTAGATTTTAAGTATTCTGACCACAAAAATTCAATTATTATGTGATGTGATGGAGATGTTAGCTTATGCTATGGTGGCAATCATCACAACATATAATTGTATCAAACCAACACACTGTAACTTACACAATGTTATATGTCAGTTATATCTCAAAAAAAAATGGTATGCATGAGGAGAATTAAAACATTTTAAAAAGAAAGCCTTCATGGAGCTGCTCTGGACCCTGTCTGACTCCACATTGGTCCCTCTTCCATAATCCGGGCTGGGCAGCAGGGTTGGCTTTGCTTGCAGCTTGGACAGCTTCCTCACCCCAGCGTCCCCAGTGCTGCTGCCTGGCATTTCTGAGCTGAACCTGCTGCCTGCCATCGCGGTTGGTCTAAACTGATTAATACCACTGAGCAGAGGAGCGGTCACAGAAGGAGGGGAGGGTTCTTGGGGCCAGTGCCAGGGGGTAGGAGGAGCTCAGAAGCCTACCGGGCTGGGAAAGAAAGTGGGGTGAGCAGGACCTTCTTATCCTGTGTGCAGTGGGGGCCACTGAGGGCTTTGGGGGAAGCACATGGCAGGATTGGAGCTGGGCTTTAGGAGGCTGGGCTTCGGCTCTGTGTGACCAATGGCTCAGGGCCTCACCTTGCTGAGTTCCAAAAACCTGTCTTCCTAATCTGTATGTGACTTCCTTCTGCAGTCTGTCTGTCCGTCTGTCACTGAGTGTGCTATCTCTTAGCAGGTGTAAACTCTCAAAAGTCACTGTCCCTTGTAGGGCACAAGTTTCTATGTTTAGTTTGCAGCCTAGTGACTGCAAAGTCCATACTGGGGCATTTATCTCCTTTTGGCCTCTCACCACATGCATGGCAGGCATCGTGCTGTTTTTGTATCTAGGATTTCTCCCTGGGAAGGCTGCTCCTCCTTCTTTCTCTGGAAAACTCATGTTGACCTTTCCAGACCCACATGGCTCTGGCTCCCTCACTGTGTGAGTGTTGCTGCCCCCTAAATCTGACAATACTTTCTCCATCCCTGTTTTCATTGTGTTAGAGATATTTATTCGTCTTATTTTCCCAGCTAAGTTCTGAGTGCCTGGAGGGGAGTTTCTGGTCTTTGTTCTCTCTATATCCAGTGCAGGCCTTGCACAGGTTAAACATTTAATTGGGTACAGTCAACCCACAATGGGTGTCACCTGCTGACTGATGCACATGTATTCTAGGCACTCGAACACAGCAATGAATAGACCAAAGGCTCTGATTGGAGCCTCTGCATGTGACCCCCACTTCCATAATTACCGTGTGTGGGACGGACTTCATGCTGCCTTCCTCAGACCTAGAGGATGTTATATTTTGAGTAGGCGTCTTTAGTAACTTGAGATTAGAAGTGCTTTCTTTCAGGACCAGGACTATTGACCTTGTATCTCCCAAATATTAACAGCACACAGTTCTCTGACATCAGTAGGTTGCAGGTGCTTGCTGCACATGGATTGAATGGAGCTGGAGTGGACATAGCCTATGGGTAAGATTTTAGTCCAGGAGGGGATTTTAGTCTAGTCGTGCACAATTACAATGAACACGGTCAGCTTCCAAGAGTTTTCTACAAAACTCTTAGATTTTAGAGACAGATAGGGGCCTGACAAGATGCAATCAGACAGCAAAATAGTTGGTTTTAATTTTAGACCTTGCTCCAGCAGGTCTTGTTGCCTCTCTTGGCGTTTTCCGAGTTCCAGGACTCCCTTTCTAGTTTTGAAGCAGTAACACACACGTCTTTTGAAGGCCACTTGGCTGAGATAGGACCCTGCCTTGGGGGACACAAAAAGCTGGAAGGCTGGGAAGAGGGGCATCGTGGAGTTTTGCAACCTTTGCAGTGACAGAGCTATCAAAGGATCTTCTTCCTCCTCCCCCCTGCACACTCATGGTCAAGAACCACAGGGAACCAAAGAGAAAGGGCACCAGAACAGGCACACGCGTGTTTCCAATAGCTCATCCGGTAGCAGAAAGGATGGTTCCTGGCCCAGCTTGGCCGCTGACCCAGCTGGGAGAGTCTCTGTCCTTCCTTGGCCCTTAGTTTCCATGTGAGTGACCTTAGGAGGTTGGACTGGATTGTCTTAAACTTTTATTTTTGTAAGGAAATAGCAAGGGCTCTGGTATCAAATGCACCTGGTTTTAAACTGAAGGACACTTGAGAGGTGGGGTCCATGCGGTGGAAAGAGCTGCATGGGTTTTAGAGCCACACACACCTGGGTTTCCGTCCTGGCTCTGCCCCTTACTGGCTCAAAGAGTGTAGAGATGGTGATGAGCCTTCCTCCCTGGGTGTTTGGGGAAGTGCTGGATACATGTGGAGATGTAAAATTCCATCGAAAGGTTGCTTGCTCCTTCCAGAACAGGGCACGGGTACAGCCTGACCACCCTACACCGTCACGAATGTCTTTTCCCCGGCTGGGTCTGCCCTGCCACTTCAAGCTCTGAGACGCCATGCAGCCCACGTGGATGGATCCCGGTGAACCCGGGGGCGCTAGCGAGGCCCGGGGCTCCCAGTCCAGTCGGGCTTGCTCAGTGTATGGCCTGGGCTGCGCATCTGGGTGAATGTGCTCTCTATCCCTTTCCAGTGCGTCGGTCCAAGGCGGCTGATGAGGAAAGAAGCCGCCGAGCCCAACGCGCCCGGGATGAATACCGGCGCCATTCGCTCGGCGCCATCCAGAAGGGCACTGTCGCTGGCCTCAGCTCCATGTTCCGAGAGCTTGGCCAGAGTCACGAGCAGGAGGCCAGACTTTACCACCACCTCCCGGGCCCCGGTCCACCACCACTCCTCGCGGTGCCTGTCAGGTGGGTCCTATGAGGGGGCCCCACCCGCGCCCGCACTGGGAGGTGTGGCTGGGGGCAGGGCCTTGGATGGGGGCCGAGGATCCGTGGGACTGAATCCTGGTTCTGCTGTGAAAGTTGGAGGTGGCGGTTTACCCTCTGTGGGCCTCAATGCCCCAGTTTGCGTAATGGAGGGAGGGAAGGGTGGAGTTGGAGATTTCTAATAACTCTGGAGTTCTGGGAGTCTTCACCTTTTGGGGACCTGCAATTCCTTTGACAATCTAAAGAAAGATACCCTCCTCCTTCCAAAATGTGCATATATAAATACCCCCAAATGTTTGCATCTAATTGCAGGCTCTTAAAGGTCCCTAGATCCCAGGTTAAAAACTTGTAATACAGGGTCTGGCAGGCGTAACACCCCGACTTGAAGTAGGATTTTATTACAAAATCACAACCCTCCATGCTTATGGTTACCCAGATAACACCCCCTTTCGTATGAGCTGATAATCTATACCAAATCTTTAATTGTAAAATCATAATCATGTTTGTAATGAAATCACAACTCAAGTCCAGCGTTACTTCTGCCAGACCCTGTGTAAGACCTCAAATGGGTTAAATAGGGTCCAGTGGCCTGCAAACCAGGGCTGACGGCCTTTTGTAATCCACCGCAGGCCATGCTGGTGCATCTGGGTTCTGATGGCAGGTTTGCAGATGAGCACAGTGGGTTGCAGGAGGTTCACACACATTGGCATCACTGGAGGGGTTTAACAAGGGCACTTAGGTGACTGTTCATGAGTGCCAGGACCAAGGGTGAAGAGGTTGCCTCGAGCCTTTCCACCTTCCACCTGTGCCCTCCTTAGACTGGCCCCAAGATTTGGTACCCCATCGTTGCTGAGCCCCTACTTCCCCCAGTGAGGGCTCAGAAGCTAGATGGTGAGCACCTGCTGGTTCCCTGAAACACAGTTAACCTGCAGAAGAGTCCATTCACCCCAGATGATGGAGGGCTGAGTTTTGCTTTAACAGGGATTTAGGATTATTCATAAGCCACTTCTCCCTCTCCCTGTAGTCTAGGGAGAGCTGACCATGTCTGAATTTCTTTCTTTCTTTTCTTCCCTTCCTTTCTGTCATTTATGTGATTCAGAAACCAGAAAGTTTTAAAAGATGTATGGAGAGAAAAGTCTGACTCCCTTGCCTTCCACGTATTCAGTTCCCGCTCCCAGCAAGGTTTAGTTTTTATGTCCTCCCCATTTCTTTCTGTGATGGCCCACATGAAAAGTTGTGTCCCCTGCTTTTTGCATAAAAGGATGCATAGTCTACACAGCGTTCTGCATCTTGAGTTTTCCCCCCATTTAACTATATTTTGGAGGTCTTTTCATGTCAATTCTTAACCATTTATTTTTATTTAGTTTCCTTTTTGTAGCTGTATAGTATTCCACTACAAGGATGTGCTAGAATTTATCAAAAATTCTATTAATAGACATTGGTGTTGTTTGAAATCTTTGGTTATTACCAACAATGCCCTTCATGAGTAATAATCTCATAGACATTAATTTTATATACATGTAACTACTATCTATAAGAGAGATTCCCAAAGTGGCATCATCGGGTTGAGGGCTGTGTGCATTCACAGTGTTGATAGTCATCTCACCTTGCTCTTCACAGGGTGGTACCAATGAAGACCCTTATCCTTTAGTCTTGTCAAACTTTCTTTCTGTCTAAGAAAGAATATCTCAGTGAAAGTTTACATTTGCACTTGTATTTATGAGTGAGAGTTAGTACTTTGTATATGTTTAAGAGCCATTGGTGCTTCCGTATCTGTCTGTTCACTCCTCTACCTGTTTTTTCATTATGTTCATTGGTCTTTTCTTCATCTATTTCTAGGTACTCTTTAAATGTTAGAGAAGAGTATCCTTTTGTTTGTGATGAAGACATTGCCCCCTGTTTGTCATTTGTCTTCTGACTTTAGCGATGAAGTTTCTGTCTGCAGGATTTTTATGAGGTCAGATTTTTTTAAATGTTTCCTGCATTGGGAGACATAGTTAGAAAAGCCTTCTTGGCATTTCCCCAGGAAGATGGTAATTTGTCATTTTAGAGGAAACAGATTATTTGTCCCTCAGGCTGACAGGACAGAGCTGCATGGTTTGTGGTTCCGCTTGGCTCCAGACTGGCTGCGGGCAGTTGTCAGTAGGGGATCAGTGATGGCCACAGGGAGCCATCGAGTGACCAGGGGTCATGCAAATGGAGTAGCAGATGCAGATAGTGGAGAGGCCGTGCATTAGCTGTCCTCCTGTGGCTGCCTCTTGGGATGGGCCTTGGCTTCACTGCCCTCAGCTCTGCAGTAGGCCTCGGCCAGCACCCGCTCCTCTGACTGTGCTGAGGGGCAGACAGGCATTGTCGCTGGGGTAGAGTTCCCGGTGCAAGATGGACGCTTCTGGCCAGGTGGCTTTTTGGAGCTCCATCCTAGCATTTATTTGCTGATGAATCAGATTCTCTACTTAGAAACAGAGGGACAAGAGGGAACAAATTTTTCTTGCTGTTATTTATAAACTCCTTTTGCCTTGTAAGGAGGAGTCTTAGAAACCAGAAACGTCTTTCCCCTGAGCAGTTATAATATTTACTGGGGAATGCACGTGTGAAGGAAGAGGCTGGGGCAGGGCTGCTGTGTGCAGCTTAATAAAGATGAAAGGCATCTGAGGTTACTGAGAAGGGAGCGGGAACCCCAAAAGGTGGATACAGTAGCAGTGAAGCTGGTTGTGGGGGGTAAAGAAGAGACTAGGGAGGCAGCAATGGGAAAGAAGGCATTTAGAAAACAAACTCCACCACTGATGGCTTATTCTCTGTTTCTTGTGACACTTTTTCTAAAATCCACACTGCTCACGACTGTGTGTGTGTGTGTGTGTGTGTGTGTGTGTGTCTTTGTGTGTGTATAAGTGGATTCTGGGGTTTGCAAGGAAGTGATGAACTCCGCATCAAATATGGCAAATATGGAGACAACATGAAGAGAATGCTGACATATATTTTATAAAAAATGATGACAACAGCAGTGCATTCTACATGCCATTATTATAGGTAGATAGCAGAGACAAAGTAAGAGCTTACTAGGTTTCTGTCACTCAGATGGGAAGGGGAAAGCCTGTGTTTGTCCAAGTTGAGCTGAAGGCCCGATCTTCACGTGTTCTCTTTTCATGCCATAAATTAATGCAAGGCAATCTTGCTGCTCATTCATTCGACAAATAGTGGGTGTGTTCCTGTTATGTGTCATGTGCTGTTGAACTCTAACTGTACTTCATGTTACTGTAGCTCCAATATAACAGGGGTCTTATGTGGCCCAGTCTCTGTAGGCATTCAAGAACCACAGTTCAAACACAAAAAATCAATAAAATCTTGGCTTCCTTGTGAGAAAATATCGAAAGGTATCTAATTCATTACTCATAAATTCTTCAAGTGCCTCTATTTTCATCTCACTCTCAGCATGTCCAGTCCCATACCAGATCCCGTGTCAAACCCATGAACAGTCAACCAGTGAAGTGCCCCGTTCTTCCCTCTGTCCTTATCCTCCTGATTTCTTGGTGGCAAATCTCGGCCGTATCCAGGGCAAATTGAGGTTCTCCCATTTCTCTCTGGCTGCTGTCCTGATCTGCAGCATGGAAGGAAGCTAGCTGGCAAAGACAGCTGTCCCCTTGGAAGGCCAGGGAAGGGGCCATACTGATGGGCAAAATGGACTTCTCTTTCGGGAGGGTGTGGGGTGGGACGAGGACACTCCACATTAATAATTTTGCTCCCGTTTTATTAGGGTCCTTCTTCATGGAGGCTGATATTTGCCCCCTGGCCATTCTAGAGGGAAAATGTGCCTTTTCTTTCCCTCAGACATCCCTTCCTACTCTCTTTTCTATTCCCACCTGTGCGGCTTTTCTTCAAAGCAAGTGATAAGAGTTTTCTTTGGGGAAAAATAATAGCAGCTGGAACATTATAATCTACAAAGTGCCTTCGAGTCCCCGGGCTCATTTAACCCTCCCCATGGGCATGAGTGTGGGCACCATGCTAAGTCCTTCTCCCAGTGGCCTTCCTCCTCCCCTCTCTTTCCTTCCCCTTCCTGCTCCCTCCTTCTCCCTTCTTGCACCCCCCCATCCTCTGCCTCCTCCCTCCCTGACTCTCCCACACCCCCTCTCTTCCCAGCAGGACTTGGGAGCGCCCTCTGCGTCCTGGCTCCAGGGAAGTCATCGTCCGCTGGTTTAAGGAGGAGCAGCTGCCTCGCCGAGCTGGCTTCGAGAGGAACACCAGATCCATTGCCCCCTGGTTCCATGGTAGGATGGCTGTCTGGGCCCCGAGGGCAGAGAGTTCCCACATTTCCACTCTCTCGGGGGCTGGGAAGGCAATCCTGAAGGGCTGTTATCATCAGGAGGGTAGAGGACTTTTGACTCTGCTAATTTCACTCTGTGCCCCAAAGGCTGGCCAGTCTTCCAAGTTAAAGATCGTCTCTCCTGGCTATAGACGAGTGGAGTGCACAAGTCCCATGTCTATCACTGACTTGCATTGAGTGTGCTGTGTTCAAGGTACAGGTTGTGATTTCCCCGGGGAATGTGCTGAACTATGCAGTGACCTTCATCAAGGCCCTTGAAGACCAAGGCAGGATGCCTCTGAGCTGGAGCCCAGGAGACCAGAGGCAGTGGGGACTCTGAACGTGGACTCCCTCTTTCTGTTGTAGAGGGATGAACAGGACTCTTGCCTTGCTCTCACCTCAGCCTCCTCGGCCATCGAGGGCTCCTCAGAGGCCCCTTCTCTATATTTGTAAGACAGTGAGCTCTCAGTGGATCATGAGCTCCTGGTGGGCAGGGCTTGCATCTTGTCTGAGCCAGCATCCCCATATCCTGGCCGTAGTCTGGCACACAGCAGGCTCTGAGCAAAAACTTGTCGGTTAGATGACAGAATGGCTGCGTGAGGAGGTCAGTTATTCAAACACAGAACCTTAGGGCTGAGAGACTCTCCGGAAGTATCTTATTGCTTCATTTTTACAGATAAGAAAAAAATCCCAGAGAGGGGAGGAAGTTTTCATAAGGTCACCAAGAGACATATAAAGTCAAGTTCAAGAATAGATCTCATGACTCATGACCCCAGTCTAGTGATCTGCACAAGCAGAGGCCTCAAACAGGGAAATGGATTTATGATTGCAGCAAAGTAATCTACAGAGAAGTAGGAGGGCCTACTGGCCCCCACACCCATCTGTGTCAGTTAGTGATTGCTACCTAACAAATGGCCCCAAACTCAGTAGCTTGAGACAAATAAGCATTCATTATTTATTCATGAGTTTCTGAATCAATTCAGCAGTTCCTCAGGAATGGGCTAGCCTCACATAATCTGAGCTGAGCTTGCTTATGTGTCACCAGACAGCTGGCATGTCAACTGCCGCTGGCTTATCCAGGGTAGACTTGGCTGGGACATCTCTCTGCTCCATGTGGTCTTTCATGCTCCAGCAGTCTGACCAGACTGCCAGGATTCTCTGGATAAGCTGCATCTTGGCCTTGCTCCCTGAGTTTCCCTCCCTCATTGCTGTCAAGCCCAGGTTTGGCTGAGGACTCCCCTGCTCAGAATGGATCTCTTCCACCACAATTAGCACCGGTGTGACCCTTACCTGTTAGTTTCTCTTCTGCGGGCCTCCTGTGAGCTTGACTGGCCTCCACCTTGGCCTGTATTTCCCTTGCATTTGCTCTGGTGATGTGAACTGCCCACCTGCCTCCTGGCCATCTTCCAGGTGTTTACAATTCCATCCAGATGGAGAGATGAATCCAGTGCTATAGTGGGCGCTGGAGATTCTGTGGGCATGAGGGCATGGGGCTCTGGGTGTGGCTCTAGCACCAGGAAAGGCAGCTGTAGTGATAAACAGAAATGATGCAGCGGTGAGCAAGGCCATGTACACCTTTATTCCCACCTCCAGGAGCTTGCAGAATTCATGAACTATAAAGTGCAGGCAGTAGCCACACTATACAGAAGAGAAGACTGAGGCACAGCACTATTAAGGAACTGTCCAAGGTCACAAAAGTCAGAGGCACCACCCAATCCAGGCTGCAGGGGTGTCCTTATTTGTCTGTCTCTCTCAGTCTGTCCCCTGTAGAGTTCATTTTCCACATAGGAACCCGAGAATCTTCTAAAGACAAATCATATCCTGTCACTCCTCTGCTTCCCTTTATACTTACAATGAACTTCAAATTCCATGCCAGGGCTCACAAGGCCCAGTGGATGGATCCTGCTTCCAGTCTCATGCCCACCTTGCCACCACAGCTCTGCCTTTTATCCTGCTCCTCAAATAAGCCATTTACTTTTCTGCCTCAGGGCCTTTGTGCTTGCTATTGCTCTTTCTCTACCTTTTTACGTGGATGACACATTCCCATTTTTCATCTCAAATACCCCCTCAGAGAGGCCTTTCCTGAACCCCTGACCTAAAACAGTGTCCACCAATTTCTCTCAATTCCTGTGTTTATTTCTTTAAGGGTACTCACCCAGTTGGTATTTATCTTATTTGTTTAATGTCTGTGCTCCTACCTGAATGTAAGCTTAGGAAACCGAGGCCCTTGTCCATTTTCCCCAGTGCCTACCACAGTAAGTATCCATGGGAAGAATGGATGGAGGTGGAAATGAAGTTTCAGTGTTGGGATTAGACCCCAGTCTTTCTGGTTCCAAAGAATAACCCTTGTATCTCTGCAGTGGGCCCTGGTGGGTGTGTGAGTCCTGATGAGTAAGGTAAAGTTGGGAGAAATCAGGAAACCCAGAGCCACAGGTGAGAGGTTAGGGTAGCCAACTGGCCATGTGACAGGGCCTTATGCCTAGGCATCTCTGTATTCACTACTCACCTCTGCTTTTCACCTGCCCAGGGATCAGGTGCAAAAACATCTACATCTTTCCCTGTTGCCACTGTCATTTAGCTCTCCAGCTCAATTAATGACATCCCCATTGTGTCAGTCAGATTATGTTTAGTTATGCCCCAGTGACAAGTGATCCCAAAGTCTCAGTGTTTTCTACCAACCAAGACTTATTTCTTACTCATGTTCCATGCCCACTGGGAGTTGGTCGTGGACCTTAATCTGGGCCTCAGACAGAAACTGGCTCTAATGGTCTCATGACAGCACAGAAAGAGAGGCATGGCCACCCACACACTGCCTCCTGAGCGTCTGCCTGGGACTGACACACACTGTTGTTGCTCACATTTCTTTGGCCACAGCCAACCTGGCATCTGTGATGCACATGGAGAATTCTGAATAATAGTAAAGTATATTACAATAACCATCCACTTTTAGACCCCTTTTTACTGCCTGGCCTGCACATAGCCAACAGAAGATAGACTGACTCAGAAAGAAGACAGTCAACATTCCTGGGTGACAGAGCCATGTGTCCCTGAAGCTGGTCCCGGGCATGCCCTGCATCTTGCTTCTGTCCCAATTATGTATCCCTGTTTCTCCTGAGAGCTTCCATGTGAATTGCTGCTTTGTTTTCCATTTACATTAATATAATCATGGAAGCATAACACTAGCATCTTAGGCACCTGTGTAGTGCACCTTGAGAGTTCTGTGGAGATGGGGTTTTGGACTGGATGCTCTGTGGTGCTTGTGGCAGCCGATGGAGGAGGCTCAGATTTATCTTAGCTTCAGTCTTGATAAGTTTTATATTGTCACAGAACAAGCAGACCATGATTTCAGTCTTGCAGTTTGTGTAAGTGATGTCATGTTCTTTGGACAGTTCTACAATAAAGCATGTAGGAAGGCTAATACATGGACTGGAGCTATTTAGTGACAAAGTTTTCATTGATCTTGACAAAATGAAAGAAAAAGGCTCACATATGGAGGGTGGCCAACTCTCTTTGCTTGGAAAGGACTGTGTCATATTCTAAGATGGTATCTGTTTCCCAGTTTTAGTGTCAAAATGTCCTTTTATGACTTGATGGTGATAGTAGGCAGTAGTTATTTTTGTATGAGGGCTGTCTGGGATTTTTTCCTGACAGCCCTCATATATTGCCTTTGCTCAGAAAAGCAAAAAGGTAGCATTTCCATGTTGGTTTCCAAACTCTTTAGAGTAAGTTCACTCATACCTAAAATTCCAATGTCTAGAACTGCTTGTATGGTCCAGCTTTTATCCCAGTACAAGAATCGTCTGACAGTATTCTTGGTAGGACACCTTTATACTAATCCCTACAGGGATAGAGCCTACATCAGTATACTTGTTAGGGAGTCTTTGCTTCAGGTTGGCTGGGAGTTCTGCTCTCAACTGGGATTGGCTGGTCATCTAGGCTGGGGTGGCCACTCCATGTATCTCTTTGTGCTCCTCCAGGGACCTGCAGGCTAGCCCTGGCATGCTCTTCTCAGGGACTAGAGAGCAAGTGGTAGCATGCCAGGCTCTTGCAGTCTAGTCTTTGAATCAACACATTGTCACTTGCACCTCATGGCATTGGCTATGATATGTCACAGAGTTGAGGGGTAGGAAAATATATTCTGCTCTTTTTATATGAGGAACTGCACAACTGTATATCAAAAGGTGTGAAGACAGAGAGGAGAGGAGAATTTGAGCCAATATAATATCTATCACCATACCAACATAAATCTTTTCCTTTCCTCCTGGGGAAAAACTAGTTAATTAGCTGGATTTTAGGTGCAGGTTAAATTTGACTACTGCGACTTGTATTTCCTTCCCTTTTCTCAAGCACATTTGGATGTGTTGTGGTGTAAGGCAAAGAGCGATGTGGACCAGGAGTCTAAGGTTGTTCTGCAAGGAGGCAGCTCCCAGAGGGGTGGGAAGGACTGGGCCCTGGGAGGCAGAGGCTGAGTGGGAATGGGGGCTCAGCTCTGCCCCTCTAACCACCCGCACTGGGAGGTCAGCTGCGGACTGACTCACCAGGGATGACCATTGGTGATTCTTCTACACAGTGCTGCTGTGCGATCTTGTGTTTTGCCTGGCTGTGTAGATGTATGAGGTGTGATAAAAAAAATACGGTGACAGCGAATGCTGCTGCCTAGTGCCATCCAACAGAAAGGCAGGGACCTTCCATACAGGAAGCAGCACATCAAACCTCAGTAGCAGTGTGTGACGAGATACAACTTGGTCGGTGCAGTCAGTCGGTTGTGAGCTACGGCTGAGAGCAGGTGTGTTGTGAAGTGTGCTGTAAGTCGTGGATCACGAGCAATGCACTGACATAAATTTCTGTCAAATAAAAACATGAGGGCGTGTCCTCGTGCACCTTATTCACCGGATCTGGCACCGTGTGACTTCTGACTCTTCTCCAAAGATCAATTATGACCATACAAGGTAACATTTTGAATTGATTCAGGACACTGAGGCAGCCACAACAATGCAATTAAAAACACTCTCAAAAGAGGGCTTTCAGCACGGCTTCAGAAAGTGGCCAGAACGATGATATAAGTGTGTTCAAAGTGAGGGGGAGTATTTTGAGGGGGACGAACAGCAATGTGTCTTTTACTGTAATAATTTTTTTAAATGTAAACATTCACCGTACTTTTTGATCACACCTTGTAGAGTGGTTTGATGTGCACCATGCTTTTGGAGGTGGCCATTCTTGGCCCTTTATGGAGGAGAGGCTCAGAGAGCTTGAGAAACCAACCCTGTTTAACCAGCAGGAAGCATGGGAGCTGGCACAAGACGCGGGGCTTCCGGCTCCTCGTGTCCCTATTCCTGTCTGTGGCTCCTTTAATACACTGCTATCCAGGGAGGAAAATTGGAGCAAAAAAGGATCCCGTCTGGATTCACAATCTCTTACTGTATATTAATTTGAACTTCTTTTATGCACAGCCTGAGCTCTTCATTTTCAATCTCAGCCCTCCTCATTCTATGACCTTGCAGTGCCCAGCCGCGTCTGGGGTCCTGGGTCAGTGGGAGGGAACAACTGGGAATGCCCTGTTTGGTCTTCGGGATCACTCTCGGGAAGCAGAGTTGGAGAGAGAGAGAGAGTGCCAGCTCAGGCCCCTGTCCTTGGCTTCCAAGATCCATGGGAGGAGAGGAAACTATTGTGGTGACTTTGGAACGTGTTAAGAGGTGGCAGCCAGAATGGGGGACCTGGCAGTATGGATGTAGGTACTAAATCCATGTTTAGGAAGGAGTGGCTGAAGAAAGCAGAAGTGGAGAAAGTAATAATACCAACTTTGTAGTGGTGTTATGAGGATTAGACATATCAAAGTTATAAAGTATTTAGAACATGCCTGGCATTCAATAAGTGCTTCCATGTGTTATATGGAATAAATAAACATGGTAGCCTTTGGAGATGCATGCCAGGATTTAAAGCTTGTGTAAGTAAAGAAAAGGTCAGCATCAAATGACTCTATACAAAAAGGGAATGTTATTTACTTAGCCTTTCAAAACAAATGTAAGTCCAAATTTTCTTTCATTATCAATATGATGCTCATCTTGAAATGTTTCTTAAAAGCTGCAAGGGGTAACATAGTGGTCATTTGGAAGGCTGGTTGGCCTGTCACGACCCATCATGTCCAGTCAGGTTGCTAATTTTCCTCTCTTGAACAGAACTTGGAATGGAAAATTTCCACCAGCTTTGATCCCAAATGCAAAAACCTCTAAAGAAGGAAAAAGTAGGTCAGCTGACCTACTTTCCTCTTAAGTTCCTGCTTGAGCTGTTCCAACTAAGAAATAAAGGACTCTTTTACCTTCTTTATAAAAAACTTGTGCGCTGGCTATAAAGTCTCAAAAAAGGATTACAAAGCGGGGCAAAATTATTTTTTGCTTTAAGAAAACATCGATGGTAGTGGTGTTTGCAAGATTTTAACTCTTTCCTTTCAGCTGTCTACAGTTCTGTGTTCTTGATTCCAGACCCTCTGTCTCTTGTCTACCTAACACTTTTACTTTGGATTTTACTTTTAATTTGGTTCTCATGAGATTGCCTTGATTTCTGACCAACAAGTGTGGGCAATTAAAATGTGTGAGCAGGGACAGGGGTTGGGGGATGTGGAGGACTTGGATTTGTCTGAACTGATATTTTTGTTTTGTTTTATTTTCTATCTGGATGTTAATGAGCACAGGGTAACAGTAAGCAAAACTGTGTGATTTCTGATGATGTCATTGATTTAATCATCTTCTGATAGCTCCATTACATTTCTGGTAATTACAAAAGCTGCCTCCTACCTTCCTGATTCCAGGAAGTTCCCATCACAGGTTGGAAACCTTCTTCAATGCCAGGAAGCTGCCTTTGGGTTATTTTTTGGCTCTAGGCCCTGGAGTCTAGTTTCCCACAGTGCCCCAGCTCCAAGCTCTTCCCATTCCTGGCAGCCAGGGCCACAGCTCGTCCGGAGCCCTTGGCCTCATGTTTCCATGAGGGCAGGCATGGGGTTGAGAAAGAAGGCTTGGGGTGGGGGAGCACAGCCCCTGTCTTCAAACCACTTAATGTCCCGCCACCGATAAGGGGCCTCAAGGCCAGAACATAGAGCCCCTGGTTGAAAATCACCAGGTGCTGATGTTGGTTTGTCTGACTTTTGAGCAGTTATTTGTCCCGAGATGAAATAAGCTCCCTGGAGGCATTGTGAGCACCCATGGCTGGGTGTGTGAACTGAGGCCAGATAGCCCCTCACTTAGGACCCTGAAGGTATGGACGGTCCAGGCTGATGGGATTAGGTCAGATGATTTTTCTTCCCTACCTTCCCACCAGGGGCCATTCTTTCTCTGCTTATCTGAGAAACGAAAAGGGAGGCTTTGGCATTTGCTAGAGAAAAAAGTCCAGTTACTATAGTCGTTGAGAACCTTTCCTGAAAGTAAAGACTCATGAAATATTTATACTTAATTATTAAGGGTTTATCAGACTCAAAGTACCTTCTGATTAGTCATAAAGGTCTTCGTGGATTCATGCGCCAGAGTCACTTGCTTACAGGTTTCATTTACAGTGATGATACTTTGGGGCCTGATGAGTCATAGTCCCTCTCACCAGCTTCTCACAGGTACACAAGGTGGGAGAGGGTCCCCTACTCAGAGATGCTTCCTGCAGGGGGTCAACATGGCTTGCATATACAATTGATGTAGGTCTTCTCTTTTTATCATCACTAATATACTGTTTGCCTCCTGTGTTACCAACATTTGTGCAGCCATGTTTCCAGCTTATCTAAGTGCACAAAGAAAATGCAGTTCTACAATTCTATAGTTTTTCTAATCTCATAAAGTTACTACCACCCTTCCTTCCCCTCCAGGTGGTAGGGCAAAATATAAACTCGAGTCCATTTTAACTTCATCCTATTCAATGGTTTAGTCTTTTTAGTTAACTTATTCCCTTTGGGTTAGACCAGGCATGTGCAACCTGTGGCCCAGGATGGCTTTGCATGTAGCCCAACACAAATTCTTAAAACATTATGACATTTTTTTTTTTTTGCAAACTTTATTTTTATTTATAACTCTTCAGCTATCATTAGTGTTAGTGTACTTTATGTGTGGCCCAAGACAAATCTTCCTCTGATGTGGCCCAGGAAAGTCAAAAGGTTGGACACCGCTGGGTTAGACTAAGTCTTTAGGATTTCTTCTCCTCTGTCCCTGCTGCTCTCCAAGAAGGCACCCAAGTATTTAGGGCTTGTCTTCACTTGCGGTGGGTGGTCAGGGGCAAGGCTGCCATGCACATGTGCAGACTTCATCCTGCATGAGGGTGTGTGGCTGAGGGGATGACAGACTCTGAGATCTGGGTCCCTGTCCTGTGTCCAAGCCCTGTGCCCTGTCTGAGCCTATGTCAATCTGGGGGTGCACAGAGACACTGCTTGGATTGGTGGCCTCTCTGTGCAGGGGTCCCCTGACCTTGTTCCACTCCTCAGGTGTACACTGGCTGGTAGCCATGAGCTGTGGTTGGCTGGTCTCACCTGTGGGGTCATGCTGGCTTTTATATTTTAACTGATTATCTATTGAACATGACTTTGTGCTGGCTTTGTGTTCAAGTAAACAGCATATGTTCAGTGTTTTATTTGTTTCTCACAGTACTCTCTGGAAGAGGTAATGATACTAGCAGTTAGGTACACGGTGCTGATAGTGTGTAGGCACTCTTCTAAGCACTTCACATATGTTAACTTACTTAATCCTTGTATCACTGTGTGATTGCTACGAGCATTAGCCCCATTTCACAGATGAGGAAGCTGAGGCACAGAGAGGCCTATGGTTCATTGGTAGCAGGAGGGGATGGTGGGAGTCAAACCTTGGTGGTCTGGCTCCAGAGTTCATGTCCTTATCTGTGATGCAATGCAGCCTTGTTGCTATCCCATAGGTGAGGAACTAAGGGCCACAAAGTTCAAATAACTGCTCTGGGGCATGCAGTGCTCAGGGAGGTCAGTTTCTTTCCAGTCTTTTCCTTGAGGATGAAGAGATGTTTGTTCCTTTAGGAGACATCGAGTGACCTCATGGGGCCTGCTATTGTAGCTGCCATACCTTATTGCTGGCTGGGGCAAGTGTCTGCTCCTCCTGAGGGGGCCTCACACTCGCACAGAATTCCCGAAGGCCTCTATATAGTCTGCAAAGTCTTCATGCAGTAAGTGGAGGAAAACAGAAAACTGTCAACATTTGGGTTGTTGAGTTACCTGGGTAGGGGCACCACGAAGCAGGCTGCCTCTGTAAGGCATTTAAATAATTAATTTGCTGATTATTAATATCAAACTTCTTTTGTACGCTAGGTGCTGTTGCTAAGTACAGGGCATGTAGTGGTGAACAAAATCGACAACTTCCCTGCTTATGCTCACTTGTGATTAACAGAAAAATCAAACCAATATAACAAAACAGGGAATTTACTGGCTGATGTGACTGCATAACTCAAACGTAGGGCCGCTTCAGGCTTTGCTTGATCCAGGCATGAGCCCTGCCCTCTCTCCCTCTCTCAGCTCCGTTGCTCCCCATGTCTTTGTTCTTAAGCAACACATCAGCTGTGGCTGTATGCCTACATTCTCCTGGGTCAAATCCAGGAGAAGACCGGGCACACTTTTTTCTCAAGAGTTCCAGTGTTAGTCCCAGTATTCTGCCTTGCTGGGTCTAGTTTGGTCACATGCCCATTCCTGGACCAATCACTACCGTCAGAGGGATGAACTCTGTGATTGGCTACGCGTGAGTTGCATGACCAACCCTGGCATGGGGTAGAGTCCATCCCACCACAACTGCATGGACTGAGTGGCTTCCCCGAAGAAGGCCACCATTCCCTTGGCAGAAGAAGGGCAAATGGACTTGAATGGACAAGACCAATCGATGTCCATCAGAGAGGAAAATAACCTGGCCTCTCTCCTAGTGAAACTGGCAGCACTGTCAACAAGACTGGCATGAATCAAATAATGGATTTATATTTCCAGCTGAGGTTAGTGCTACCAAGGAGCCAGTTTCAGAAGTCATTTTGCTGGGTGGTTGCAACCCTCTGTCATGAACTGTGGCATTAGATCTGAACCTGGCATGTCAGCTTGGAGCAGACAGTTGTGGCCATGCGATACTGCCTCTTGTGCATAAATATATCTGGAACCAAGAAGCTCATCCAATGAAACCCTTGTCTCAGCAGTTAGCTATCGTTAAATTTCATTTGGAGTTATAAAAAATGAAGGCATGTGAACTCATTCATCACCGTCTCTGTGGCTTGAGGATGCTTTGAGAAACTCATGAGACTGAAGAGCTTAATAATTCCAGCCTCCTTAATGATATCATCTGAAAGCATGGCAATAAGGAAGGAAAGTCACAAAAATGAATGAGAAATAGCTAAGCAGTCATGGAGGAATTGTCAGCCAGCGAGGCGTCGCTGCAGTGAAAGCTTTAAGAAATATGCACATCAGATACAATCAAGTGGGACCCATGAAAAGCAAGAGGTCGTGTCTGGTCTGCCTGCCTGTGTTTTTTATTTCTTCTTTTCAGGGAGGAGCCCTAACAGAGGAATACAAGGGCTCACTTGGTTCCTCAGGTTCAAGTCTGAGCCAATGAGTTCAGGGACGGGGATGGAGGTAGAGGAGGGGCTGGAAACGGGATCCTGTGTTTGCTTCAGAGCTTGCCAACACGTGGATTTATGGGTCCGTTATAGCCGAGCACCTTGTGAAAGTGCTTGAAGTGCCTTTCCTTTCCTGGGGCTGTGGCTGGTGAGCACTGATGGAGTAACTATTTTGGTAGCACGTGTGCAGTTGGCGGTGTTCGAGAGCATCTGCGTGGAATGCAGGGGGATGAGTAGACGAGGTATCGGGAAGAGCACACCATGGATTTGTGCTCGTGGTGCAGTAACGCAGAGGAGCATTAGCAGGCACGCAGCACCTGCTAATTATGCACACAAATTGGGGTACAGGGCTCCTCTACTTTCAGCTACCTTCTCAATCTCTCTGGGGTGCAGAAGAGTGAGTGAGGGGGAGTCCCTTCGGTCCTTCTCCCGCTCTACTCCAGCCCCAGCCCAGGAAAAGCTCTTTCTTCTCTGACAGGGACTTTGCATAGGATCTGTCCTATATCCCTCCATGTTCAAACCTCTGACTATTACTCTGAATCTACAGGGACTTTCTGGAGTGTAAAAATCACTCTACTTCTTTGCCAATCCTGGCTTGCAGGATTACTCTCTAGCTCAGTGAGCCTCAAATCTCGCTAGATATTAGAATTACATGAGAAGATTTTTAAATATTACCAATGCTTGGTGTACCCAGAATGAGTGAAACCAGACTCTTGCAGTGGGCCAGTGCTTAGAACCATGCTCTGGAGACTCAAGCCAGCTGACTTTGACAGTTAAAGCTCATTAGTGACCATTTATTTCTTGGTGATAATCTCCCCGTCCCTCAAAGGACATCGACCGATTCTGAATGAATGTCGTAGCAGAGATGTGTGGGGAGCTGCAGAGCAACACTATTAAAATATTCCAAAGTATTAAACACTGAATATGTACAGTGTATGCACATACGTGTGTGAGGGGCATAAAGAAAGCTTAGGAAGTGGGACTGTGACTGGTCCGAAGCCCCTGTGTGCTTCTCACCAGGTAGTCCTCTTCTTTTCGCCGCAGACGAGCCCTAGGATTAATATTTGTCCATTATTTCTTTGCTTTATTTGTTGTTTATACATTAATCTCCACATACTGTAGTGTAGGGCTTTTCAGTTTAATATAAATGTGAACTATATAGTGTATTTAATTTTCACTTATTAGCTTGTGTCATGCTTTATTGAAAAAATTTTTTTTTCTCATATTTTTCCTCGCCTCTTGTTTGGTGGTTACACCACTCTCAATGCTTATCTTTTAATGGTTTATTTAGATGATTTAACATGCATATTTGACATATCCTAAAGTTAATATATATCTTTACCATCTTTCTAAATGAACAGATTTTTTTTTTAACTCCATTCATCTTTCTTCTGATAAGATGTCCTGTGTTATGGTTTTTTTTTTTAAACCCTCAAGTTATCCATTATCATCATTATTTTGTGTGTGTGTATATACATGCATACATACATACATACATATATTTTTCAGTTGACCTACAGTATCTATGCTCATCCTTCCTTCTAGCATCTCAGATGCTCTATCCAGGATCGTATTTCTTCCACCTGTACTACATCCTTTAAAATTTCCTTAGTCGTCACCTCTGAAAATTTTTTCTAAAGATGTCTTTATTTTGCCTGTGTCCTTGAGAGACTTTCATTAAGCACAGCTATTTTTCTCTCAGCACACCGAAAACATTATCTCATTGTCCTCTGGCTTCAATTGTTGCAACTGAGAAGTCAACCATTAGTCTAATTGTTTCTTCTTTGGAGGCAATCTGCCTTTTCTGTGTAGTTGACAAATGAGACATTGAGTAGCTTTGTGCATTTCACTGCTATGAGTGTCTGATTAATTCTCCACCAATCGGTCTTTAAATATTGCCTTGTCCCCATCCTCCTCTCCTCTTTTTGATTCAGATTATACATGTGTTAGACCTTTCATTCCATCCTCCATGTCTCTTAACCTCCTGAGACTTAGATTAAACTTCTCTTATGCTACATTTATGGAAATGTCCTATGGGTGTGTCATTCTTAGTCTTCACTGGGACTTTTCCCTTACCTTCTGCCTTCTCTCTGATCACTTCATTGCCACTGCTTACCACTCCCTTGGAGTCTCCCAGCCTTAAGGCCCACTTCACACCCTCCTTCATGACTCTACGAAACCTGTCCTGACTTGTACAGGCCTTGTTAATCTCCTCCTTCTTGTGTCTTTCCCAGCACTTCCTGTCCTCTGCATGAGATAGCATGGTGTAGAGCAAAGAGCACTGGACTTGGAGTCCAAGGATCTGAGTTCAAATTCTGGCTCCACCACTTAGTAGCTCTGTGACTGAGTAAGTCGCCTCTGTTGCTGTCCCTCAGTGTCTTCAGTTACGAGGGTTGTAGGAGGACTAATGAGATGAGGGCCACAGAGATGATGCCTGATGCTGGCCCTGGCCTGAAGCTTCTCATGTGACCCTCACTATGCCTTTGGCATCTCTGCCTCACAGTTCCAATTGTAGCTGTGAAACAATCCGTAGATGATGAAGCCCTCCCTGGGTTGAAATTGATGGCTCGTATGCCTCCAATTTACACCCCTTGAACCCTTTTCCCCACCCTTGAACGTTCTCATATTCTTCTATTTGGGAAACATCAGTAGCTCTCAATTGCCCTCAGAATTGAGTCTAGAATTCTTTGAATGGTGTGGAGAGTGCTTCGGGGCCTGACCCCTGCCTACCTCTGAGAATCTTGCCACTGCCCACAGAGAGCCACGTGCTAATTTCTTCTGCAAACTGCCCGCCTTGCCTTGCCCCTCTGTTTTAACCTTTCTGTTCTCAGTCTGTCACTTCCATTTCTGGGCTCCAGAGCTGTGTGGGGCACCTTCCCCAGGTACAACCACAGCAGCTATAGCCATACCCCATGTGGCCTTTATTACTACTGGTTACAATGAGCTTGTCTTTTTTTTTTTTTAAATTATGCCAATCTTTATTTCTTTCCTGAATCAGAGCTTTTGAAAGACAGGAACTATTTTTCATTCAATACTGACTTTCAGGCTGAGCCTGGCTCCTAGAGAGTATTTAATAATATTCCTTTAAAGGGAAGAAAGAAAAAAGGATGAAATAGAGGAAGGAGAGAAATTCTAGGAAAAACTACATCTCCCATCGTATAAAGGTTAGGATTGGCTTAGAAAGGACCTGTAGTTACCTTCTCCAGTAATCATTCTAGAACAACTAGCCTGGGCCATCTTCTGGAAAGGCCACAGGCCTCAGCCAACCCTGGTCATTGGCGGAACTGGAAAGTTCTCATGGTCCCAGTGGTGTGCTCTCTCCCCAGGCAGCAGGGGTGAGGAGACGCCCTCCCCTGTTTACTTGGCCAGGAGAGCATAGAGAAGGGGTGGGGGTGGGGATGTGATTAATGTTTTGCTCCCAGAATCCTGGCTTGGAGGCGATCCAGGGGGCGAAAGAGAGACGGGGAGGGCAGAGTGAACGGCGCAGGGAAACCTAACAGCATCTCCCCGGAAGCACCAACCGTGTCCCCCAGCCACCCATCCGTGCTCTTAGGGGCTGGGTTTTCTGAGAAATGGTCTTTTCCGTCCTGCACAATGAAAATGTGTTACCTTTGGTCTTGGGCCAAATAGTAATTTTAATCTCTAGGTCAGTGTCAAAGAAGGGGCAGAATACACAGATGCTTCCTATTCAGACACCTGGAGAGTCTCCTAGGAGTGGCCCAGGCTGGGGCCCAGGGTCAGTCCCATTCAGAGCAAGTCAACCTCAGCTGCGTCTGTTTGAGAAGACTGGGTATGTGGGGTGTGGATAATCTAGTCTGGCAGCACTGTGACCCTTGCTGCTCCCAGCACAAGGCAGACTCTAACACTAGCAGGTGCAGGGTATGCTTAGTGTATCCACTGCAAACAAGTTCCATTGCATTAGGCATTATGGTCTCAGGCACTGTGATAAGCACATCCATGCATTAATTTAATGGCTTCTCAAACAACCTTATGATGGAGGTGGTATTATCAGTACCTCTTCTTAATAGATGAGGACATTGAGGGACTTAAGTCACCTGCCTAAGGCCACCTCCTAATCAAGTCCCCGAGCTGCGATTTTAGTCCCTGTACTTAATCTCTGCCTCAAACAAGCCCCACAACTCCCCAGGCACTTGGGGTGCAAAGACAAGGTTTTGGTGTCCATTTGGGTCTTCATGGAAGCACAAGTGCAAAGGATTTATCTGAAGCAGTCCCTGTGGAGGATGAAGCGGGGATGGAGCAGAAGAAGGTAGGGGAGTCTTCAGACGTGGGGCAGGTCTGACCCCTGTACAGGGACAGAAGGAAGGAGGGATGCTGGGAGGAAGAACCTGGAGTGCAGCTCAGAGATAATCTCGGTCAGGCTGATAGGAAGCCCTGGAACGAAGAGTACTCACTGGAGGAGCCCTGCATTAGGTAGGGATGGCGGCTCTAGCGGCCCTGTGCTCGGTGATAGAACCCTTGTCCACTGAGGTTGGGGTACTAGACTAGTACCTGCCCTGGAAGCAGCCTGAGGACAGCGTGCCTCAGTGATGGATCCTGTCAGCTCCCCATGCTGCTCCTTGCAGCAGGGTCTCTCTTGAGGGCGGCCCTGAGCACCACGCTCCCATGGCTGCCATGGGCTCTGTCCTTGAGCTGTTCACAGCCAGTTTACAAATACACTATAGAGTTTATGCAAGCCCCAGGGTGGGCTACCTCCTGTAGCCTCCTGGTTAGACGCCGTGGCTGGCAGGGTTGAGTAGGTTGTACACTGAATAAAGGAACCCTGCCAAGGGGACTAGCTGGGTGAGGAGGGATTGAAATGTAGAAATGTGAGCTTTGCCAGTTTGGCCCAGAGAGGCACCCTTTTCTAATTCAACCACTCAGGGGGACCTCGTTTTCTAACTCGCACAAAGATGGAGTGGAGGCAGCTAGCAAGCAGCTTGGGATTCCTGGAAAGAAGAACCCTTCAGTGAGCATGTAGGGCCAGCGAGACAGAGGAGGCTGGGAGTGGGGGTGCAGCTTCTGCTCTGGGAGGCTTGTGGAGAGCAGGGTGGAAGGGTGCCTCCGGTGAGCCAGTGATAAGTCTGGAGAGGCGGGTGGGGCGGGGCAAGGGCCTGGTGTCCACTGTACCTAAGGTGGACTCTGCCTGAGGTCAGTGGGAGGCCATTTGAGGGTTTTAGATGGTGGAGAGACATGACATTGTCATTTTGATGTTACTGGTCACTTTTAGATATTAAAAATTCAAGTCACATTCAAGTTGGACTGTTTAGTCTCCTACCCAATGTAGCACTCAACTTCTCTCCAACTCCCAGTCTAGGCTGGGCTGCAGCTTGGGGTGCATGGGGTGGGGATGGGGTGACATCTTCTAGTTCTTCTTCCAGACTCTGCTCTGCCTCTGTCTCCCCTTGCTTATCTCCCCACCCCAGCCGCCTATAAGGTCTAGGTCCTCTGGGGTTGGTGCAGGGAGGTGGGTAAGGGACAATGCCGAATGTTTTGATGGATTCCTGATGTGCCCCTTTGTCCTCTGTTGGTTGTCAGTGCCTCTCCCACTGAGGACCTCCTGAGGGCAGCCCTAGGGTACCTCCTCTGACCTGCATGGGACGTATGTGTGGTTCTTCATGTGTCCTGCAGCAGGAGGGCTCCCATTGTCTTCTCTCCCTCTCTCTGCCTATGTAAGTTTTCTACTTATGAGGAGGGACCCAAAACCCCAGAATTATCTACTGGAGGGCAAGCCCTTGCAGTACAGGCTTGTCCAGCCAGGTGAGTGAGTGTTCTAGGAACCCACCTGCATCAGTGTAGCAGCTGGCGTTGTGGTGAGAGGCTGTGTTGGACTTCAGTAAACTTTTTTGGAGACCCTTTCGATGTGTTTCCCCATTTCATAATGGGTGTCAGGCCATCACACCTGCCCACACCGCACTAGTGTTCAGTAGTTTTTGACCCCAAATGGCATGTCCCCTGTGCCCCACCCTCCCTTTTCATCTGATCTCACCCCAAGCAACTGTTCTTTTTGTTTCTCCAGAATGAAGAAAACATTTTCCTTTGAGGATTTTTTTCATTCTGGGGAAACAAAAGAAGTCCTGAGAGGGAGATGTTTTGCCAGTGTGGAAAAGGTGAAACAAAAAATGGCAGAAAGCACTAAAAGGCATCAAAATTGATGAGTTCAAAAAACTGTTTTGAGCCGTGGAAAAAGTGTCTCGATAGGTGTAGTGCATCAAATGGAGAGTACTTTGTAGGTGACTGAAGTTTAAACGTGTAGGAATAAATACACAATTTTTTATAAATAAATTCCAGGTTGTTTTGGGTCCCCCTTGTACGTTATAGCCTGGCTGGATCAAGACCCTCGGTAAGTCCTGGGTGGGAAGAAAAGACATCGCTTCCAACCGTGCTGGCTGTCTTTAAAAGGGGGACAGGTGACAGAGTGGTTGCCTCTGTCCTCTGCGTTGGGCACAAGGAAAGTCTTGCTGTGCCTCCTGTTAAGTAGGAGAGAAATGAGAGGGAAGTTTGCCTGCAGGTAGGTTGGGAGTGGCATCGGGGACACAGTCACAACTGTGTAGTGCCTTTCAGAGTCACAGGATGAGCAGCAGCCCAGCTTCCCTCTGCCCCCCTGCTCCCTCACTGGCTGTCAATAATCCTGCTGACTGCACGTAGAGGGTAAACAAGTGAGTCCCTGAAAGGACGATTTGTTGCAATTCACCACTCCCCCCAAATAACAGATGATAACAGGAGCCAGCTTTTCCACAGCCTTCTCAGTTTATGAAACGATTCTAAGTTCTTTATCTGACTTGAAAGTCGTCATGTGCCTTTGAAGTGAATGGGTTAAGATTGTCACTTAAATGTCAAGGACATTGGAAATGTTGAGGGCTTGGCTGAAGGTCATATAGCCAGCTGAGGGCAGAGCTGGGCAGGTCATTTATGTCTTCCAACTACGTCCCTCCTCCCACTGCCCTGCCCTCCGGAGCGCATCCACTAAATGCAACTACCCAGATGAGGGTGGTGCCCAAAAAGCCTTTTGAGGTGATTGCCACCGACATATAAACCACTCCGTAGCTGACCTGACTTTCATACTGTGGTGAAACCACGTTGCGTAGGACTGCAGAACCTGAGCAAATATTATTCTTTGAGCTCAGGTGAAGCTAAATTATGTGCCTCTATTAAGAAACTATTTGCCTAGTGTCCACAGGCAATAAGAGGAAATACTGGTTTTAAGTGCTCATTCATGGGTACCAGAGAAATAACTGAGGCAGGAAGCCTATGTCACCCTGGTCTCGTCATTAAAGCAGGGCTCTTGAGGCTCTCCGCAGGGCAATGCTTGTTGACTTCTATTTATAATCAATAAGTGCTATGATTCTGGTTGATGACTGATTCTTTGATTACTCAATTAATCCAGATTAGTTTGGCTTAATTTAGAGGAAAGCGTGCTCACTTGAGGTCCTAGCAGAAACTCTGTCCCCAGGCTCACAACTGGATGCTTTGGGCCAAGATGGCCCCTCAGTGGACTGAAGCAAATGCTGGGCAGCCCCGAGGCCCCACCCTCCCTTTGACAGAGGTGCAGGGGGACCGATGAGTGGGGGCAGGGGGAGGGCGGTGGGGGAAGAGTTGCAGAACCTGCTGACATTGTTTTGTTTTGTTTTTTCAAACCAGGAATTATTAGCCGAGAAGATGCAGAAGATCTCCTTGAGAACATGACAGAGGGAGCATTTCTAGTCCGGGTCAGTGAGAAAATCTGGGGTTATACCCTCTCCTACCGCCTGCAGAAAGGGTTCAAGCACTTTCTTGTGGATGCCTCCGGAGATTTCTACAGCTTCCTGGGAGTGGACCCCAATCGCCATGCAACACTCACCGATCTCATTGATTTCCACAAGGTACCGCTCTGAGGGGTGCGGGTCAGGGGATGAGACTGGCGTAGGAGAAACTTGAGCTATGGAGGGAGAACCGGGCCTCTGTACACGTACCGCCTCCTTGTGAGTGCCCACGGTGTTCTGTGGTGTGGGTGTACGCTGCCACTACTTATCCGCCCTCCTTTAGATGGCCACTTACAAAGCCACCAGGTTCCCATGACCACAAACGGTGCTGCAGAGACGTCTCGGGTAGTCACTTGAGCACGTGCTGGGGCATTTCTCCAGGATGGGTCCCTCACACTGGGGGATGACCTGCCAGAGTGCCCTCTACAATGTAGTGCCCGTTCATTCTCCTGCCGAAACGACACCAGGAGGCTGTTTCCCCACACTGCTGCCCACACGGGGCATTCTCAGTCGTGTCCGTCTTTCCCATCAGATGGGCAGACCCTGGATCTCACCATGGTTTAGCTTGCATTTCTCTGATTATCCTGCTGCTGAGCCTCTGTTCATGTTTAATGGCCACTTGGCTTTCTTCTTCAGTAAATTTCCTGTTCATATCCTTTGCCCTTTCTACTGCTTAGATGTCGCTTTCTTATTGATTTGTCAGTTCTCCCAGTGACTAAATTGCTCTTTAGCTCTGTCCGTTCTGCTCTTCAGTTCTTCTATTGAAAAATTTTCTATTAATTTAAATGGGCATCCTTTTTATTTCCACGTACCTCAATTGATTTTATCTATCTGTCTGTCTGTCTATCTATCTATCTATCTATCTATCTATCTATCTATCTATCTGTCAGTCTATCTGTCTGTCTATCTATCTATCTGTCTATCTGTCTGTCTATCTCCATATCCATTCGTGTTTCATGGATGATGCATTATATCTTCTTATTCCACTGAGGAGATTAATCCACATCTTTTAAAGGTTCTTTTCTGTTTGTTTTATAAACTTGGTATTTTCTTGGGAGTCAGTTCTGTTGAGTTTGGCATCTTTTTCTGTCTGTGTGGTGATGATATTTTAAATATATTTATAAATTTTGAGTTAGGAGGTGATTTTTGAGCTTGGAATTTCCTACTTATCCATCAGTGGGTGCAGTTCCTGTTTCCCAAATCTGGTCTCTGTATGCTGTCAGGGTTGGAATTGATAGTGAGTTATTCATCTTTTGGGCATCTGAACTTGGTGGGTGCCTTTAACCTTCCAAGAACTGTGTGCTTCTCCTTACTTTCTGACCTGCCTGACACAAAGATCTCTGCTGTCCGGGGTCCCCAGCCTGTGTCACTGATACTTGCTCTAGCCCCTGCCCCACATTAACTCCTCGGAAAATCTCATCCTGTGTATCTTTTAGTTTTCAAGTGTTCTTCAACATTTTTGCTCTGTTTAGCCTTTCTTCTTATTTTTCCACACTTCTATACATTTATTTTTAAAAGCATATATATATATTTGGTCATTTCTAGAAATGACCTGACCTCTCTGTGGTGGATGCTTATTTCCCTTTCTTGATTATAAGTGAGTAATTGCTCTTTCTTTTCTTTTTAGGAGGAAATTATCACTGTTTCAGGGGGAGAGTTGCTGCAGGAACCCTGTGGACAGAGGGACAGCCCACCAGACTACCACCTGTTGTTCGAATGACTGTTTTTTCCCTCACCAGTTGAATTCCTTTGAGCATCCATTTTTTGAACTCAACTTAAGACCTTCCAAGCTCAAATCTTGATGGCCTTCTGGAAGATCCATCTCCAACCAGTAGCACATATGCCATGTATCTCATATCCCTTGAGATTAGTACACCTCATATACATGCCATGTGTGTTATTGATCCTCGACCCCAGGGCCCAGGACAGACATGGCTAATAACTGACGCAACTCCTTTGTGAAGAATTTAGACAATGACCTAGAAGATGAAAGCCATTTGTCATGGCTGCTCTAAACCCAGCATCCAGAGCCCAAGGATCATGTTTTTATAACCCAAAATAATTCCAGTGCCGAACTCTGAATTTAGTATGGTAGACATTCAATAAACGTTTGTTGGGTGAATGCCCTTCTGAAAGTTTTTCAACGTGAATAACCAATGATTTCTAGTAAGTTATTTCCTACTTGTCACTGTGTATAAAGTCATGGCGATCATAGAAGAAACATTGTAAAGGATTTCTATGAAACACATAGAGGCTGCATATTTAATGATGTTCATGATCACCCTCATTGATATTATCATTGAAATTGCTAAGGCTTCTGAGCCCCAGCTTCCAGAACAGGTGACTGATACTGCTCGCCTTCCTTGTTTGCCTCTTCTTTGTCTTGAAGTCATATCTTGGCCCTTGTTTTGCAATATTGAGGCAATGTTTTCATGTATCCCTATAGGTGTGCCCCAAACCTGGGTGAATTATAAATCCATGAGTGGTTTGTAGGCATCTGGTACATCCTTTGCTCTCTAGAATTTGGCCCCCTGGATGCAGGTCACTCAGCTATCTCCGCCTTTACAGTCCTTTGATTTTTATTCTACTAGTCACCAAATTTGAGTGTGTTCTTCCTATTAATAAGAAGACTCTCCCAATGACCCTGAGGGATGGGGTCTATGTGTGCATACTCATATATCACATTTATGGACATACACATGAGAGACAGTATGTTATGATGAAAATATAGGCTCTCGAATCAAACAGACTTACTTGCAACTCCGCACCCTGGCACTTGCTAGTATAGTAGACTCTCAGTTAACCGGCACCCGTGGGGATGGGTAGACGTCGGATATATGTAAGTAGACTCTCTGTTAACCGGAACTCAAGTAACTGGCACTCTCAAGCAGCCGGCAACGTATTTCTTGCCAGTTGCTTGAGATTTTGCCGGTTGCTTGAGTTCCAGTTAATGGAGAGTCTACTGTACTTGAATGCTTGCAGCGTTGTATGTGGTGAGAGTAAATGGATGAATGGACTCCGTGGATGTTCATGAACTGATTTACAGTTGTGTCAAACATGCCTTATGCTCAACTTCATTTTTTTCATCACCTGCCCTTCAGATCCTTGGACACTTGTTTCACCCTAGTCACCACCACTGCAACCAATTTTGCAAGGGCCCTGTTCTTCCCCCACGGTGTCAATTAGCTTCACGTGAGCATACCCCAAGGACACCTGGCCATGTGTGGTGCTCTGGGCCTCTCACCTGCTGCTGTGCAGGCATAAGACACCACACAACCAAGAAGAGCTGGGACATGAACTCCCCATGCGGTGAACCACTGATCCATGGGAGATGGTGGCTGGTAGATGAATTCTTTTCCCTTTCTCCTCCTGGAGGGACTTTTCTGAGAGGTGGTTCTTCATGCAGCCTCTTAGAAGACAGTCCTGCACGATCAAGCAGCTCGTCATAGTGAAACCAAGCAGGGGTCACATCCGTACCCACTCCTGCATGTGCTTCCTCCTCTTTGCCTCGCTCCCCTTTCTGTTTCTCCTGCTCCCAGGGATTGCACCCCTGAGTAAAGCAGCAGCGCGTAAGCATTTGCCACAGGCTCTGCCTTTCGGGGAAGCCAGGGTAGGGCCCATCATACAAATGTGCTCAATAATATCAATTCCATAACCTGCCCCCACGCTTCCCTCCTATCTGTCTGTCTCACAGGGCCCCCAAATGGATAAAATGCAGCGATGTAGGAAATCTGCTTTCTGAGCTCCAACATGCTTTAAAACCATAACTGATTATTATTACAATGACCTTCTTTCTTTTGGACTTGGAGGAACTAATTTTTAGCTTTGGCCATGCGACTTACGAACTATGTGACTTCATTCAAGTCATTTAACTGCACTAAAGCTTAGGTATAGCTGAGTGGAGAATTTCCTGTATGGCCATCACTAGGTTTCTTGGCAGGTTAGTTAAATAATAAGTATGAAATCTCTGTCCAAGTGAAAGGCATTGCTAACAACAGCCATGACAACAGCAACCATTATTTCGTGCTTAGCAGTGATGCGTGGAGGCGATACGATAGGATGATTTTCAAGGTATTAGAAGAAACTTCTCATTCTTTGACCTGGCAACAGCTTTGAAAGCAGCCCAAGATGGGTGGAGAACCTGAATCCCTGAGCTGTTTTTCCTGTCACCCTAATTAATATGTGAGAGACAACAGCTGAGGTTTCAATGCCTAACACATTTATTTCATTTTATTTGGGGCCTGCACTTTCTGCACGTCTCATATATTTTAGGTTTTACCTGGCCTTAAAATAAATTCCTTATAAGTTGTCCTGTGAATGAAATTACTGTCTGAAAAACTGCAATTTCATCTTGAGAATTTTATTATGCTAATAAATGTCAGGATTCTCAAATAAAGGAATTGCCTTCCTTCCCTCCACCCCCGTCCAAGCCTTACAAATAGTATGAAAAACAGTCAGCTGCAAGACTCAAGGGAAAATTTACATGCTCTAACTAGCAAGAGGAGTTGTAAAAAACTCTACACAGCTTAATGAGAGACAAATTGTAAGGGATGAAAGGGTAACATGGGGTACAGATTCAGGGAGATCCCTGTGTGGCAGAATTGGGGGGCTCTCTCTTTGGCAGTGGGGGGGGTCTATCTTAGGGTGGCTGAAAGAGACAACTGAGAGCAGACTACATAAGGGAGACGTGGAAATGAAGACTGGGCTCCCTGCTGACAGTGTCCGTGTCCCCTTTTTCACCCTTGAAACTTGCATTAGATCAGTGGTTCTCAACCTTCCTAATGCTGTGACCCTTTAGTACAGTTCCTCACGCTGTGGTGACTCCCATAACATTATTTTCGTTGCTACATCGTAACTGTCATGTTGCTACTGTTATGAATCGTCATGTAAATATCTGATATGTGTTTTCTGATGGTCTTAGGTGACCCCTGTGAGAGGGTCATTCGACCCCCAAAGGGGTCGTGACCCACAGGTTGAGAACCGCTGCATTAGACAGAAAGACCAACCTTAATTCAGTGACCCTGAGCAAGTGCCCCCAGTTCCCTGGGCCGCAGTTTCTTCTGTGAAATGGGTCAAACATGCTGTCTCATAGGGTAGCTGTGAAAATAACGTGATGTGAGATTTTTGTGATAGTGATGACAAATTTGTGTGTGTGTGTGTGTGTGTGTAATTCTCACAACCATGCGGAGGGAGACAAGGCTGTCATCTCCATCTTGCTCATGGGGAAACTGAGGCACAGAGATATTCAGAACTTTTTCAGGGCCACTTCTCTGCGAAGTTGTACTATCGCACAGGAACTCATCACTCTGGCTTCGGAGTCTGTGTGGACCTTAAGCCAGTCCTTCTGAAACTGGGATGCGCAGATCAAGCACCAGGTGATGTCCTTAAAATGCACATTCTTCCTCTGTGGACCTGTGGTGGGGTGTGGGTTCTGGATTTTTAACAAGCTCCTGGGGGACACTGATGCTTCTGGACTGTCAATCATTTGGCAAAGCAAGTCTTGAGAGCAGGACTTTGGAAGCTGCGGGCCAAGTTTAGCCTGCTGCCTATGTTTCTGAGCTCCAAGAATGGGCTTTACATTTTGAAATGATTGGAAGATATTACAAAGAAGAATAATATTTGATGACCTGTGAAAATTACATTTGAATTTCAGTGTTCATAAATAAAGTTTTATTGGAATATAGCCACACATACCTGTTTGTGTAGTATCTTGAGCTGCGTATGGCCTGCAAAGCCTAAAATATTTATTATCTAGCTTTTCCAAAAAAACCAAAAAGCAAAAACCCAAAACAACAAACTGCTGACCCCAGCTTTAAATTACGGTACACGTGCTAGGAATGATTTTGCTTTCTTTTTCTGCTATTTCTAAATCTAGTCTTAGGAAAGATTCTAACACCATCATTTCTACTTCAGCAAAACCTAAGCAAATGTGACACATTTTCTAGTCGTGTTCCTAGTTTAAATTTGAATATCATCTCGTCTCATCTCTAGCAACCACAAAGGAGGTTTGTTTCTTTGTCAAAGGATTTTAATAAAAAAGTAAGCAGTACTATCGCAGATATGGACCCTCTATTTGCTGTCTAGAATGTACCGTGCTTTTCCACACCTAGCTGTGTATACGAGTACGTCTGGTGCCCTTCCGTCTGCAAGGCCAATGCCACGTTTACCGCAGTGTTTTTTGGTCCCTGGAGCAGCAGATGTTGCATTGCATTTGTTACAGATTAGGGACAAATGGACTATACACATTTCAAAGACCTGCTTTAACCTTCAGACAAGGCCTGAAATCAAAAAGCCGAGGCTGAGTACACCGCTGCTTTGGGTTCAATCCTGAATCTACTATTTTTAGTTGTTAAGTGGAATAAGCAAACAAAGGAACAAATAAACAAACAAACGAGATCGAAAAGGTCAGAGATAGCTCTGCCGACAGCTACCCTGACGTGGGGAGAAACTGCGAATTAAATCACAAATCGCGTCTTGGCCAAACTGCTCTGTGACCACCAAACCAGACACAGCGGTGCTCCCCGGCCACCCGGCCCTTGTCCGAGGTTTCGCTTTCCACAGTTTCTAGTGGCCGACTGTGGTAAACCCCAAAATATTACATGGAAAATTCCAGAAGCAAGCAATTCGTACGTTTTAAATTGCACACTGTTCGGAGCGGCACGACGACGTCACGTCCCCGTGGGAGGTGACTCGGCCTGTGAGCAGCAGCTCCACACGTGCACGTGCTCCCTGCGTGTTGGTGACCTAGCGTTCTCGGTGGTCACAGCCTCTGCCGTGGTGTGATGGCGCGTGTGTTCACGGAACCCTTATCTTACTTAATAACGCCACAATCACATAATTTTAATTACAGTGTGTGGTTATGATTATTCTATGGGGTTGTTAGGTGTTCCTGTTAATCTCTGACTGGGCCTAAGTTGTGTTAAACGCTCTCATGCATATGCATGTATAGGAACATAGAGTGCACTTGTACATAGGGTTCGGTTCTGTCTGTGTTTTCTGGCATCCACTGGGGGACTTGGAATGTACCCCTCAAGGAGAAGGGGGGAACTACTGTAAACTGAACCAAGCCACAGCCTTCAAGAGAAACTAAGCTCAAACCGTTCTTTCCCAGCCATGCCGACCCATAAGTTTTAATAGGACATCGGACAAACTGACCTAATAGTAACTCTGCGTGCCTTTGTTTTCCTTGTGGTAAAATATACGTAACCTAAAATTTACCGTTTTGACATTTTTAAGGGTACGGCTCAGGGGTATAAGTCCATGCACAGCGTTGTGCGACCATCACCGCCATCTTCCACAGAACTCTTCGTCTTGCACAACCGAATCTTTAAACTCCTTGTTCGTCCCTCTCCAGGACCTGGAAACCAGCATTCCATTTCTGTCTGCATGAATGACTCAAGGTACCTCATATAAGTGGAATCATATAGTAGCTGTCTTTTTGTCACTGGCTTATTTCACTTAGCATAATTTCTTCAAGGTTCATGCATGTCACAGCATGTGTCAGAATGTTTTTTCTTTTTAAGGCTGAGTAACATTCTGTCGTGTGTTTGTAGCACATTTTGTTTATCCAGTCATCTGTCAGTGGTCACTTGAGTTCCTTCTACGGTCTGGCTACTGTGACTAATGCTGCTATGAACACAAGTGTGTATCTGTGTGACTTGTGTTCTAGAAAGAGCTCCTGGTGCCCCAGCAACTTCACAGGTTCTGACCAATCCTGCCGAGGCCATTCTGTGATCAACTCCAGCTCCCCAGTCTTAACAGGTAATGTTTCCTAACTCCCACCTTCTGAGATGTCCCCCGATTCTGCTGGTGTGTGCTCTCCCGTGCGGCAACAAGCTAATAAACCTAACTTTGGTTGCATGTGCATTCCAGCTGGGCTTTGAAAACATGGTATCTGTGGAGCATGAGATAACCACATAATAAGACTGTCTTCTCTCCATTGGCCATGTCAAGAGCAGCCATGTAAGTCCCTACAGTGAGTGCTGTTCTGTGCCCATTTGTATCTTCACCTCTGGGGATGAGTTCACAAACTTGCTGGGCTGCAAGCTCGTTCTCTAGGACACTGTGTAAGGTAGAAGGTGATGAGATTGTGGAGCCACAGGCAGACTCAAAAATGGTTTGGGTAGGGGCTCTTCCTGAGGGAAATTTCTTATCCCAGGAGCACCCAGTGTCAGAGATCCACCAATCAGAAGGGAGATGCAGGACAGATTCCTCAGCTGCCTCCACACACGGCAGGATGAGGAGGCTGGCAGAGCTTGTGTATGGTGGATCCTTAGTTCATTTGTCATGGAGCTTCCACTGTCCAAGGACAGCCCTCCTGCTCTCTGCCCTGCCCCCACCCTCTGCAAGGCAGGAGGAGCCCCCGGAGTATAGTGGGAAGAGGACTTCTTTGAGGGTCATCAATATAAGTCTGACTTAAATGGCAGAAAAAGAAGGGAAGAGGCTTCTAGGAAGAGGAAACAACTGGCATAAGCAAAGGTACGGAGGCATGAAGGTGCATAGTGTCTGTGGGTGTGAATTCCAGGGCAGAAAGCCTTCAATGGGATCCGCAGGGGTCATTCAGACCCAAATCATGGGTGTGTGTGTGTGTGTGTGTGTGTGTGTGTGTGTGTGTGTGTGAATGCAGGCCTGATATGGGCTTGTTAGCACACTATTCCCCTCCCTTATCACACAAACCAAACATTTGCACAACCAAATTCATCACAAGGGACATATTATGCCCACATTCTCAGCCATCAGCCAAGCATCTTGGACACTTTCTGCAAGGCTACAGGGCAAGAGCAATTCATGCTGATAATTTGGGTGTTGAACAAAAACATCAGCCTAGACGTTCCATAACTTAGTTTGTTTCTCACACATCTCTTCCTGATTACATTCGATGTCTTATGCTGGCATGTCTCTGGTGAATTTCCCTTTTATTTTCACATTTTCATGGGTTTTTGGTGTGTTTTCCTTTGGCTTGTTCTTATTGGATAGAATGATTGCCTTTCATTTTGCCATTCTTAAACAATTCTTTTTCCCCTGGGCAGTTGCTGGGCAATTTGGTAAGGGAGACCTATCCCTTTGTATGTGGCATGTGTATTCTTTTTGGCCTCATATTTCTACTGGTAGTTGGTTGAACAGAACTCCAGAAAGTTCTTTAGGATAAATTAACCTCTCCCTTCATGTCTAGTTTCTAAGGATTTATGAAAAGTAAGAAGCCCTTATGGCCTATAAGCAAACAAAACGAACAGAACAACCAAACTGTCCAGAAATCCAAAAATTCTAAGAAATGACTAAATCCATAAAAGCGTCTAGGAGCTAGTTAGTAGCTCAGAGTCTG
Organism: Lyroderma lyra; assembly: GCA_004026885.1. Classification (NCBI taxonomy): domain Eukaryota; kingdom Metazoa; phylum Chordata; class Mammalia; order Chiroptera; family Megadermatidae; genus Lyroderma; species Lyroderma lyra. The sequence continues at coordinate 36,279 of PVJL010002653.1, forward strand.
ACTCTAACACACGGTTTAGGGACAAAGCAGACATTCCCACAGGCCTGCCTAACAAAAATATTGTTTTTCATTAACAGCTTAGCTGTTTGTTCAAGAGACATGGAATCCCTGAACAAACGGGCCAGTGGGAAACGAATTAATGACACTCTGCATTAGAAACTTTCTTAACCTTAAAAAGCAGATACTAACTCATAGCTGAAACAGAAACACAAAATCATATTAGGAACAAGTTAACATTATTACTTAGTGCCTACCAAGAGAGGAATACTCCGTGTTATAAGCACTTACTTGACTCGTCTATAGAACAATAGAGCCCAGGCTGATCGGTGTAGTGCACAGATTGGCTAGAGAGAAACCGTCAGTATTCACAATAGAGATTTATGTTCTCAATTAAGCAATTCAATTATTGCTTTAAGGGAGATACCATTTCTCCTAGCAATTTTAAAAGCCCCCAAACACGAATTTTTAACCAATTGTACTCAAAAGTACAATGGTGACTCAAGCAGGAGAAAATGTTAGAGACACATTTCATAGGTTTTCCCAAACTTTTCCTTTTGTCTCTGTTTCTTCTTCAGATGGAATCATTTTTCTGTCCCATTGAATATGTACTCTGTCTTTTTCCACAGAAACCTGAGAAGGGCAGGAAAAGGTCCCGGGGCTTTGGTGTCTATATTAGGGCCCTAATAGAAAGGAATGGGACCCTCAACAAAGGGCCATTTGATGAGGTTTCATTCACAAATGTGGGGTATGGGAGCCACCATGGAAGGTGCAGTGGCCTGTGGTCTAGCAGCAGCCCAGCGGTGACCCGTAAGGCCCTAATGACAGGAGGGAGCAGTTAGGGTGTGAGGATACACTACTCTTGGCCATTTCGAGAGGGTCAGGACTGTGTCTAGGGACAGAGCCAGCCTGAGGTGACCTTGCAAAGAGGCAGCCAGGGCAATAAGCACATATATACCCTGACCTCCCCCACCTCCCTCCTTCTAACCACTGCTGGAGGGCCTGTATGTATTATATATATATTAAATACACACACGCCCAGCAGCTGAACCAGCCTGAGCCAGAGGGTCTGCAACTCTTGTGTATTCTGCACAGGTAAGCCTTCCAAGGTGGAGGGGGCCTAGGGTGCACCTGGGGGTGCAAAGTTAGTCTGGCTGTGTCCCAGCTTTTGTGGCCAAACTTGGGTTCCCTCACATGTTCAGGAGTAGTGTCTCTGCCTATTGCATCCACCACTGTCACCCTTCCAGCAAACTCTGTTAATGGTAGGCTAATGGCACGTACCATTTCAAATGGGACAGAAAACAACGGACTGTGCCATTTCAAATGGGACTTACGGTCAGCCTGCTGACACCTTGAATTTAGCCCAGTGAGACTGGGCTGACCACATGTACTGTTTGAAACGGGACAGGACCGTTGTTTTCTGTCCTGTTTAAAATGGTGCGTCTGGTCAGCCTCATTAATGGGCCTTTCTATCTTGCTCTAAAGGCAGAAGCCACATCTCGTTACCAAACCTCCCAGGCTGTGGTGTTTCAATGCTCCCACCACGAGGTGACCCTCAGCTTTCCATCTGTCCCTGAGGAGACAGACAGCATGGCAGTGCTCACCAGGCTCTGAGGTGGCAGCCTGCCTCACACTCTGACATCCCTTTGATATGTCAATTTTAATAAAATGTCCAGCACCCCACTTAGTTTCATTCTGAGCAATTAGCCCATTCTTGGGACATTTCTGTCCTGGCTGTGACCATTTAAACAGTATCTAATTAAAGGTTTATTTCACTTCTTCTTTCTTCCCTTTTTTCATGACATAGATTCTCTCCTCTTTTGGGGGGGGTATGGGGGTCTCCAAAGACAAATTCATAATTGGAAACAGGTGAGATTCATCAGAAAAAGAGTCCGTACACTCAGCATTCTCAGAATTTCTTCACCTGAACCTGGGGCTCAGGGTTCCTGCATGGGTCCTTCAGGGGCTGAAAGTCAGGGCTCTGCTCCTGGGAGAACATGGAGACGTTGGGGTCCCCCTGCCCCTGCCCTGGCCGCACCCACCAGATAGCTCTAAGTCATTGCTTGATGGCCTCGGCAAAATGACGACGGCCATTCACTCCATCCTGCTTCTTCATCCTGAAACGGTAGAGGGAGCTTGCCCCCGGTCTCCACCCCTTTTCTCAGGTTGGTCGATCTGAAGGCATAGAAGTAAAACTAGCCCCCTTCCTAGAGTCGGCCTGGATGGATTTTTCTGGTGGTTTTCCTGTGAAATCACATCCACGGGGGCTTATGAGCCTGTCCAGTCCTGCTTTCCACTTGTTAGTAGGTGAAAAGAAGTGAGCTGCTATAGCAAATGGCCTGTGTCCTTCGGGTATTTTATGTGACTTCTGGAAGCCACTGCATTGTCTCCAGCTTCCATTCTCTACAACGTGAAGTTGTAGGCTGCCTGTGTCTGAGAACTCCAAACGTTGGCTCGTCTTCTAGACAAGTGTTCACTTCACACTGGATCTCTTCTAATGACAGGGGCCCTATGACCTTGGAAATGTCACAAACTCTTTTCTGTGACTGAGACAGCGTAGCCAGGACTTGCAAGGTAATGAAGACTTAATTTCCAGACTGAAATTCCCTGACCCTTGCCTGCTTGCCTCCTGTCTGTGTTGGCACTTGTCCCTGTAGTTTCATTTTGCATTCCGGGAGCAATATGCCCCTGCTAACCAGTGTTTATTCACTTTTTGCACATTTCCTGGATACCTACTAAGCTCCTGTCCTGTGTAGAGTGCTGGGAGCATGGGGACAAATCACCCACAGGCAGAGCTCTTGAGGGGGCTCCCAGTCTAGTGGGGTCAGAGCTTGTCCCATCCACTGAGCCCCACTTTGCCATCACTGCTGTCAGCATCATGCTCTCAATGGCTTTCTTTCTTGCACTGCCACTCTTCTTGGAGGACTGTGCCAGGGCAGCTGGAGTCACTTTGCAAAGATGTGCCTTAGAGTTTATATCTCCATCTCCTCCTCTAGCCATGGCGGCCATTAACCAGGGCCCGTTGGGCGTGGAGTGTGGGAGCCCAGCCCCTTGCCTTGGGTTGGAGCAATTCTGAGGTGTAGGTTACTCTGTGGTGTCAGTCTGAAGCTCCCCTCTGCTGAACTTTGGCCCGAGATCCCCTCCTTGCTCTGCTTTCTCCTTGTGCTACTGGCTTCCTTGCTTCCTCACTGATCTTCCTGGAGAATCTCCTTCATAAATCACTTGTATGTGATGCCTCCTCTCAAGGTCTGCTTTTGAGGAGTCTGTCCGAAGGCAACCACAAAAGCCTAGTCAGGAAAGTACACCACCACGGGCTTATGTTTAAGGGGGTGCTGGGAGCACAGTTCAGGGACTGTGTGTGTATGTGAGTGTGCAACACACACAGAAAAGTGTGTCAGGGAGGTTTTGACAGCACCGTGAAGCTCATGGAGAGTTGGAGTGTCGATCTGTTATCTCTCTGGCTGCCTGGCACCTGGCACCTGCCTTTACCCGAGTCGGTCTGGCTGGAATACAGGCTCCATGTCTCACGACAGAAGTCAAAAAGCCCAATTTTCCCATTCTCTGTCCCCCTTGCAGGAAGGGCAAAGTCCCCCAGACTTTTCTAGCTGGATGGAGCCATCTAGGACTTGGCATTGGATCTGATAAGTCTCGTTTCCTGGCTCAGTGATGGTAGCAGTATGGGATGTCATTGGTTTTTGGTGGTGGCAGTAGAGGGGTCGTGCCTAAACTGTTTTGCACTGTGATCCAGGTTGGGGTTCTGACTGGACTTTCCTTCATTCCTGTCCTGCCTGGCTGCTTTCTCTAGCCTTCCTGGTGATTCTCTGAGCTCCATGGTAGCCTCTGATATCCTATTTTACCGCTTATGTCACCCAGAGACAGATTCTGCTGCAACAAAGAACCTTGACTGGTTGGTCCTTGAGTCCAAAGTTTGGGGAGGGTTGGGGGGAGGGGAATGCGGAAAAGTATGGGGGTGTAAAAGGGTAGCAGGATGTGGGGAGCTCTGGGACTACGGTGTTATGGGTAACAGTCAGGGAGAAGCTGGAGAGAACTAGAGCAGAAGGGTCTTCTGGACTCTGCTACGGAGATGGGACTTAGGTTGTTGTACTTATTCTTTTGCTTTAAAACATAACCCAGAGGGGGAGATGGGTCTCCAACACTTAGTGACCTACACAAACTCTTTGGCCATAAAATAAATTGTAGCATATTTTGTTTACAAACAAACATTTCCATAACATTCATTCTGTCTAACTTCCTGAATCCTTGGGTCCAGCACTACCTGTGGAGAAAAAGGTCCCAGTTTATTTGAAATTCCAAGCTCTCTCACACGAGAGAAATCCAGGCAAGTGGGAGGATCATTTTCAAAGCACTTCCCATTCTACGTCTAGTTTGGATGTGTTGTTTTTACCACCTCATTTTACAGGTGGGGAAACTGAAGCTCAGGTAACTTATAAAGTGTGTGAAGGTGACTCAATGACAGAACACTGATGCTGGGATGCAAACCCAGACCTTTCAGCTCCACAGCAGCAAGTTTCTCCCTGTGCACTCCCTGAAGACTTTATGTGCAGGCCATGTTCCAGTGTCTGCCTAGAGCACATGTGAAATACCGCTCGCCTCCAGTGTGGCGATGAAGCATCAATCTCCTGTCTTTCCAGTTTGGGTGTGAGAGAAGATGTACATTCATCAGGGATGCTTGGGACCCCTGTTAGGGATTCAGTTATAACTGACCAAAAGCCTCAGGATTCACAGTTATAGGTGGATCTAACCTTAGCAGTGAGGGGCTAATAAATGAAACTATGATGTCTATATGTTTGAGATGCTGTGATTTACATGTCTGTGTAAATCAGTCTTTTACTGATAATCATGAAAAGTGAGCTGCTGAGAACATAAGCCTTTTGGGAGAAAATTCAGATGATAGTTAATACTCACCATTAATGGGATGTCCATTATATGCTGGACATCGTAAGCACTTATGTATGGTAACTATACAATCCACTGAAAATGCAGTGAGGTAGATGAGGACATGCCCATTCTACAGACGTGGAATTCAAGGTTCAAGATGGTTAAGTCCTTTGTCTGAGATCATGCAGCTGTTAAGTAGAGAAGTTGGGGCTCAGATCATTCTGACGTCAAAGCCCACACATTTTCATCTAGAATGTTGCTGCTCAAAGTGTGGCCCTTATCCCAGCAGCATCCCATTCTCTGAGACCTCGTTAGTAACACAGGGTCCCAGGATTACTCTAAACCCAGGTCATCAGAATTGGCATTTGAACAAGATCTCCAGGTGATGTCTATTCACATTGAAGTTCAAGGCACTGCTCTGCACTACCCAGGCTTTACCCTTTCTAGATCTCGTGGATGGAATACTGATTGCCATAGTCAATGGAGCATGAACAGAACAAGTCTCTTGGAACATTTCCTTTACTCTCTGTGTGGAGAATTGCTCCACTTTAGTTCCATACCTTATGTACAGGGTGTACAACCTCTGGAGACCAGGCCAGAACCTGTACACATGAGGGCTGTGATATCGGGTTTGGCCAGCAGTGGGCACCTGCAGCATCTGCCACAGCAGCTTCTACAGCAGCAGGAAAGAGGTGGGGGACATGGAGTGGTGACATGGAGAGGGCAATGTAGGGAGCAAATCACACAATGGTGAAAAAGCCTTGCTGTCTGTTTGCTCAGCTGGGGGCCTGGCTTTGCAGCGCTGTGGGGCGGAAGTAGAGGGGCTTTTTATCATTGTGTGTGTTTCAGGGTAAGTGTTGGGACTCACCTAATGGAAAAGCAAATGCATCTCTCCAGTACGTGGAGGCGGGAGCATGTGGACAGAGGTAAGGGGCCTGGATTCGAATTCTGCGTTTGCTTCCAACTCACAGTGTGACTTTGAGACTTGGTTCCTTTTCTTGGCCTTTGTGTCCTCAGCTATCTGAGGAATAAGATGCATATGATCCTCTCAAAGGTTCTTTCAAGTGATAATGTTCTATGAAGACATAATTGAAATGCCCCAGGAGAACACTCTCTATTTAAAGGAATTTTTTGTTAAATCAAACTGCGCAGAGCTAATTATCACTCCTTAATTAATCTATTTTATAACGTTCACTTTTTTCCTGCCTAAGCTTTTTTAGGTACAAAAGGGACTATTTAAAATATGAAAAAACACAAAACTGAAATGTGAATAAGTATGCCATCCAGAAGGGTGGCATAGTATGTTTACAACATAATTGCCTAACACATCCCTATAGTACACCCATCTTCCTACCTTTTTGGCTTTATACTCTTTGGTCATCTCTCCATATAACTGTCATTTTTAAATATTTTTTTCCATACAAAGAATTAAAGAGTTAAGCTATTGCTTCCTGTAGCAGAGTTGAACAAAATTTATGTTTTATTCTTGATATTTGGGATGTATCAATTATATGACTTCAGACACAGCCATACTCATTGTAGTATTGCTACAGGATTGTGCTTTTTAAATGGGAAATCTGAAAATATCGTATTTCATCCAACTGCCATCAACACAGAGAAAAAAGATGGTGCATTTGTAACTTCATACACTGCATTCTTCAGTCTAATCCTGAGGAGAGAGAACTTCCGTTTTGACTCTATGTCAATGAGAATTCTGGCTTCCAACATCTATTGTTTAGACTTGATGATCTGAAGACATTTTTCACAGATTGACTTCTGGCTGAGTACATTTGACACCTGGTTTCTCCTCTGTTCTCATTCTACTTCTGGTGCAGGGTGCAGTAAGACACATTCCTGGGGTGACAGGACTGATGGTCCTACCCCTTCACGAGAGGATATCCAGTGAGTCAGCACGTAGAGTGTTCCTGGAAGCCATTCCTACACTCCTGTTGTCTCCAAGGCACTGGAGGAAATCCGGGCTTCACGCTGCCCCTGAGGGGGCAACGCCGGCTGTTGGGTGTGGTTGCACCCCACTTTGATCTCCCCCAGGAAAGGTTTCAGTGGCGGATAGCCAACTGCAAACGCTTTTTTTACTGTCTTAATTTTTCTTCACGTCTTCTGAGCTGGTTCAAACCTCAGTGTCATTTCCCTCCTTTGATGTGTTTTTTTCTTCCCATTAATGATTTTTTTTTTTTTAGCACATTTCAAAAGTCTGGAACTCTGAGTAGCTTTGGGATGGAAATAGGTGGATCCTACTTCTCCCTCTTCCTTCAAACCACAAATTGAAGGATTAGTATACAAAGAAGCTGTTCTGCTTATTCTGTTTATAGAGAATATTTCTCATTTCTCAGGTGGTCTGTCTCCCTGCTTCTCACCTGTACTGGTTATTCTCTGCCTTTTTAGTTTTAAATTAGACCTCATATGAGGATGTAGTGAGCTGAATCCAGAATGACCCAAATTCTTCAAAAAATAAATGGAATTAAAAAAAATAGCGGTGGGGAAGTAAATTTAGATGAAAAGAAACTTAAGAGACAGATCAACCCAATGCAAAGTGTGGACATTGTTTGAACTTAGATTTGGACAGATCGCCTATAAATAAGACATTTGTGAAACACGTAGGGATGTTTGAACGTGGTCTAAAAATTAGTCGATACTGAGAAATTTTTGTTAATTTGGCTGGGTATGATATGGCGAAAATTTAGATTATGGTTTAGCAAATGGTCATTCCTCTACTCTCTACTACTCATGTCCCCCAACTATAGGGACACACAGGGGAGGAGCTGACCACGGCCCCAGTCAATGTGGCAATAGGGTTAGTGGGAAGGGATGAGCCATAGAACCGTTTTTTATCTTCCCATTTCTCCCATCACATCCTCTCCATACAGTTAGACCTTCTCTTGCCCTCTTATACATTACACCCACAAAGGGTGTATGAGTTATACCTGCTCTGTTGCTTCTTCCTAAAAAGCCCTCCCTTTGGCCTTGACTTATCCTACACTCCATCCTGCTCTTGGCCTGTCCCTTCCAGGAAGCTATCTCTACTACAGCATACACTGTCAGCTTCTCTGAAGCACACTGTACAATCTGAATTCACAGGGATTAGTACAGTAGATTCTCTGTTAACTGGAACTCAAAATTATTTTGTTGGTTGCTTGAGAGTGCTGGTTGCTTGAGTTCCGGTTAATGAAGAGCTTACTTACATTTATCCAGCATCTACCAATCTTCATGGGTGCTGGTTAACTGAGAGTCTACTGTATATAGGTCAGACCTTGGTTCACCTGCTCATATCCTCAGTTGGACAAGGAGCTCTTTGTGGAAGGGGCAGGGCTGGTTTTCTTGTGTGTTGTACCCTCTCATCTATGTGCTCAGAAAATTTTGCTGATTGGAAAGAACACCAGGCAGAGATAATTTATCCTGGGAAATGTAGTTACATGGACACATTTGTCCCTAGCAGTGCCTGCACTAGCTGGAGGTAAGTTGGGGGCCATTACCAGGTAGAAACCTACAAACATCCTGTAAGATAACGAGTGATGTAGCTTCATTTCATCATGTCCCCTAGCTGATTATGGCACTTCAGAGACCTTGAACTGCTTCACTTCAGTGTTTCTCAACCCTCGTCACACATTAGAGTCACCTGGGGGTGAGTAGGGTGGGATTTAAAAGCCAATCCTCATGCATGGTTCTCCCTACCCCCTGCAGACCAGTTAAAACAAAATTTCTGGGTGGTAGGGACCCTGGCATCTTAGTTTTAAAAATTCATCCACATGATTCCAATTGCAGGTGAGTTTGGGGAACACGGGGCTGTGAAAATCTTCTCCCCTACAGAGCTGGGATTTAATGGAGTCATTTACAAAGCTGCCAGCTGTTTCTCATTGGCTGTGTCAACAAAGAAAACAAGCTTATGTTTTGTTTGTTTTTTAAATTTCTATAAAATACAGTCAACAGTCCCAACAGTAAGCAAGGAAATGTTCTTAAAGCCATATGCTTAGGGAAAAATTGGGGTCTGGGCTTAGTGGCCAAGAGGAGAAACTCAGAGGGATGGGATGCAAGGCCTCCGTGCCAAGAAAAAGTGGTGGGGCAATCATTTCAGGTGTTTTAGAATTCCTTGTTTTGGGAAGAAAGCTGGAGCATGGGGTGGGAAGGACAGGGGTCAAGAGGACAGGTGGAAGGCAGGCCTGAGGAGGTGCATCTATCCTGGAGACTCAGAGTCAAAGGAGGAGCTCTGACAATCTGAGGAGGACTCTGCTGCCTGGAGTCCAATGTTTCCATCTACCATTTCCCTCTACCTTGGGGTTAAAGTGTCCCTTTCCCTGCTGGCCCCAGTGAGGCTTCTGTACCACCACCAGCCCTTGCCAAGAGGACATGACCTGGTAGGGTGTGGCTGGGAGCTGAGCGGGGCAGATGTGGGTGGCTGAGGGTGCTGGTGAAAGGAGGGAAGTACCAGCCAGCTTGAGGACCCTCCTCCATGCTCCTGCTGGAGGGGCCTCTCTCCCTTTGGGCACTTGCTGCCATGTATGACCACTGAGTGAGTAAAAGGTATGAGTTACCGATATGATACTTGTACGAAAAGGGACACGTTTCCCAATTTTTCTAAATAATATAAAATCTAGCTCTGATATTCAGCTCATGAGGAAGACAGGTCCAGTCAGTTCTGGGCTCTGCTTAGATGAATACTTGGAGACTAAACTGATCCACAGTGGTTTCCTTTCCCTTGAACCAGAGAAAAGCTGCAAACTCCTCACCTTAGACCCCTCTCATTGGAGTCATCTGGGGACTTTAAAAACTGAGAACTGGCTCTCACCTCCAGATTTTCTGATTTAATTGGCCTGAATGTAGTCTAGGCCCAGTGACTTTTAAAATTCCAGGTGATTCTAACCCACAGCCAAGCTTGAGAGCTACTGCCATTCAATTCCTCACCATTGGACAAAGAGAAGGTTCACAGGCCCAGCCAGCTGCTTGCAGAGGGTGAGTGGTTAATATCAACACAGGATGCCAAGTCTCCTACCTCCCCAGACCCAGTTTCTTTAAAAGGCTGTGCAGGCTTAAGACAGTAGCTACTGGGTGGCCTTCAGCAGCTAGCGTGGGACCACGTGCCCAGATTTTTGACAACAAACGCTTACTCATTATCATGGGCAGAACGTGACTTATGTTTCGTTCCACAATGTCAGACTTTATTAGACTAAAGCCTTGGATCTAGTCCTGGTTTGGTTTGCCACGGGCATGAGCCAAGGCTCCAGCCAGAGGATGGCCTCCAGCAGTTGAGGTAGAGCATTCTACACAAGAGAGTTACACAGGTTTGCAACCAGTAGGATTAGACAAGGTGAACAAAGTCCTGTGAAAGAAGGATGGAAGAGAGAGTCTGGTGTTCAGCAAGTTTCTACAGCACAGTATGTAGTGATGGGCAGCAGGTGTCAGTCTGGGCTGGTGAGATGGACAGGAGGCGAACCTACAAGCACTCTGTCTGGGACAAGTGCAGATGAGACTGTCAGCTCATCAGTTGAGGCCTGAGCAATGAGATGTCAGGAAGCTCTGATTTTATGCTCAGGACTGGGTGCAGTGCACCCATTGCAGTCTAATAAAGCTTATCTGCAGTCTGATATAGCCATCCAGATGGTCATGCTCCACCGTGTGTCTGGACTTATCTGGAAAGGGTGTTCACTAGGTACACCTTTCGTGATGCTCTGGCATGACTGTCACTTTGTGACTTCCATAACTGTCAGAATTATTGGAGCCCATTTTGTGTTCATAATTAATGCTCTATAGACTATGTACTCACCTACTGGGTAGAGGAAGTCTAAGCCTTTAGGACTGAAAGCCCTGGCTATCTCTTTAGGGAAATAAGACACAGTTATTTCTAAGCCAGGTTATATTAATATATAGTATGCCTCTAACAAATCATCCTGCTACATTAGTTTACTTGTCTGTATCCACCTTGAACACCAGCTCCGCGAGACCAGGGACCACATCTGTGGGTTCACTGCTGTGTGCTGCCTCCTTTACAGAACAGAGCCTGGCACTCAGCCAATGGCTGGTGCAAGAACAGATGAATGCCTAAATAGATGGATGGATGGATGGATAGATGGATGGGTGGATGGGTGGGTGGGTGGGTACGTGATAAGCATATGGATGGAGGAACTAGAATCCCTGCCTCCTGAGACGCTTTGGCAAACCAGCCTCTCACTCGGGGATTATGGTTCTTTGCAAAAATCAGAATTGGCAAGAGACTTCTGAAAGAAAAGCAACCTATAAATTCAATTTCTATAAAGGCCAGAACCTCAGAGCCCTGAGAAGTTTTATTTTAGCTATTCACGTCAATGCAGTTTAAGATTTTATAAGAGTAGCCTCCGTGACAACCTTTCTATCTTTTGGCATGCAGACCCCATAACTGAGGAGTAGTGAAATAAGTGCATTCTGAAGGAAGCCATCAACCTTGAAGAGTGACCTTTCAGATACAATGACTTAGAAGAGAGGAAAAATAATGCCACAATGAAAAGAATAAGATTTCTTTCTGTCATTCTTCCCAGCTACCTTTATTTCTGGAGAAAGTATCTTTGAGCTGCATTTTATCCCATTCTTGTGTAGGCCTTCTCTCTGTCACCTCTGCAGAAGGGAGTCCCCCAGGGCAGAGCCACCTGTGAGCAGGTGAGGGGAGATGGGAAGAAGTGAGGTGGCTATCGTCCACTCGCGTCCTGACCTGGATTCATTCCAGCTGTGCCCAATCAGCACACAGACCTGCAGGCTGTCCAAGTTCAGGTCCTTGCAGCACAGTTTGCATTCAGCCAGGACTCAGGCTTGTCTGCGGGACCAAGTCTTGGGTGACTGGCAGGGTCCTTGCTTGTCCTGTGGAAGCTTTTGGACCTGATGGTGTTGGTTAGGCCTAGAGGACAGAGGGCTGAGGAGTTCAGTAAGAACTCCTGGGTCAGCTGTCTCTTCCACACCTTGAAGCAGCTCGTGATCACTCCTTACTCTGACCCTTGCCCAGGCAGGGATTGAGTCCCCCAAACCCTGTTTTTATATGCTGTCATGAAATGTCAGCTCATCGCTGGAGAGGAGTCAGGGATCTACCCCTGTTTAAGGTAGCAGATGCATGAGATGATGGTTGAGGTATGCTTCACATGGAATCTTTCTAACGTGGGGAAGTTAACTGTCCTTCCTCAACACAGAAAGTGCTGGATGCTAGCACCATATAGGACCCACTGAGCCCACTGGGAGTGTATTATTTTGAGGATGTGAACTTTCCTTGTTGGAGTCCTGCTCTGTGCCAAGCTCTGTGCTTTACACATTTTTTTCTTCTTTAATCCTGACAACAGCCCTGCAGATGAGCATGATCACTCCATTTTGCAGAAGAGGAAAGAGAGGCCCAGAGTCACACAGCCAGTATGTTTAAAATCTTGATGCATTTGATGCAAAGCCCAGAGACTGACACCAGAAGCCTCCATAGAAATTTATGAGGCTCCACAGGGCACATGTGAGAAAGATGGGAGGAGGAACCCATAGGCAGGGCAGTGTCAGGAAGAACAAAGCCCCTGGGAATCTGATACGATGGGTGCCAACGGCATGTGGGCTCAAACCCTATCCAGTTTTGTCTGGAGCTAGTTGGACAAGGACAAGGTATGCCTGCTGTTTGGGGCAGGGCTGATTGATGGAGCTGAAAGAACCCTATTCATTTTTGGGGGCACATTGTGTATTGACCCTGTTTGTATGAGAGAACCAATACAATGGTGATTGAACAGACCCTCAGAGATCAACTATACCATTTAGAAAAAAAATGAATTTTAACAGGAATAATTCCCAAATTTACCATCAGTCTACAACATTGACTAGACAGGTTGGAAGAGACAGAGGTGTAGGCCCTGTCTTAAAAATGCTCGGTGCCCATTAGAGAATGGGCTTTATGTGGCGGCCTAGCAGAACCAGAGAAAAGATGGGCATTTTTGCTCTATGATCTCATTGGAGGAAGAGGTTGCACTCTTCAGATGCTGTTTGGTCGATTACAGCACATATAGAAAAGCATTCATTCATTCTTGCATTAAAAAATATTAGCATCTGCCAGTGTCCGGCACTCATGGATTTCCTGCTCTAAGGTAGAGACAGAAAATAAGTGCAGAAATAACAAGACTGGTTCAGATGCTGATATAAGTGTGTGACTAAATTGAAATGGTGGGTGTGTCAGGAAGTAACTCATAAGCGGAGGCTGCTTTAGATTGGGCGGCTAGGAAAGCCCTCTTTGAGGAGGTGACCTTTGAGCTGAGGTCTGAATGGATGTGTTAGGTTTGAGATGGCGGTGAGACATCCATCAGAGTTTGCCCACTGTGAAATTAAAATGCACACAGGGTGTGAGACCACGCTCACTTCTGACACCAACGGCAAGTTCTAGGACTTTTAAAACCACCTACATGTTTGACAATTCACTGGAAGGACTCACAGGATGCACTGAAAGCTGCTATACTCCCATTTATGGTTTATTATAAGGAAAGGACAAAGATGAAGATCAGTCAACCAAAGTTTATAGCAGAATCCAGAAGTACCACACATGGAGTTTCCCTTGTCCTCATCTCATGGAGTCAGGACAGCGTCCCTCTTCTAGTATTGCTGTGTGACAATGTGCATGGACTATTGCCAACCAGGGCAGCACAGCCAAGCCTCAGTGTTTGGACTTTTTATTGAGGCTCCATCACACAGGTGTGATTGATTGCTCATGTGACTGATCATAATTCCCAGTCTCTCTTGTTGTGCTGATACCACGTAACTTCAATCCCCCACCATAAATCACATTGTTAGGCTATTCGATGTGATCCAAGGCTCTCAGACAAATAAAGACACTTCTATTAGGAATGACATTCCAAGGCCCTAGAGATAAGCTCCCAGAAACCAAGTGCAAAGAATGAACTTTTTGGGCAACGTGGAACTCTTTATTGCACAACATCTAATGTAAATGTGAAGTAAAGAGTTGGATATGAATTTGGAGCTCAACAGAAATATTTGAGCTAGAGCTAAAATGGTTGTGGGACATTAGACGTAGCCAGTAGGAGACAGAAGGTTTGAGGGCTTAGGACAAAGCCCAGGCATGCTACAATTTTGAAGCATTCAAAGAGCTTGAATTAATTAACAAAAGACACTGAGTGGTATCAGGTAGGAGGAAATGAGACACTTTCAGGGAGCTTTTGAGGTATAAATATAAAGGGTTAAATGTGCCAGAATCAAAATATAAGAGCTTTTGAAGGAAGAATAAGAATTGTATTTAATGGAGTTAATATGCATTGACTATACTTACATTGTACACAACAGTCTACGAGATATCTTTTATAAATTCTCCATTTTATAGAAACTGCTAACATTTAGTAAGTGCTTAATATGAGTTAAGACTTGTGTTCATGTTCTGCGCAAGACTCTGTGGGGTATCTTCTCTCTTAAATTCTCCACATTGTAGAAAGTAATTAAGTCTTAAGAGGGTAAAATAACTGGGCAAACTAGATTCGCTCTATGTCCATCTAACTTCAGAGCCTTTGCAGTTAAAAACTAGGCAGCAGTTTCAGGCTGGGCACTGGGGACTGAGAGAGGAATAAGGGGTCCTTAAGTGGATTCATGAGGTGCTTTCTGTAAGGCCACCATGTGGAAGCAGATGTAGAACTTCTCTACATAGCAACAGAGGGCTGACCTATGGCCTAGTCACTGAGAAGCTTTCATGTGACACAGGGAAGATTTCCTAGTATTCTAGGACTTTGAGTCAGGCACAGGTGGTGTCGGAGGTGTTCAGGCTGGTGAGCCCTCGTCAGGGAAGATGGACCCTTCTCCTTGTCATCCCTCTGCTGCTCCTCATATGTCAAAGGCTACTGTGGGGGCCAGGCTTTGCTTCCTTCTATGCTTTCTGGGCCATTAAGTATAATGCAAACACCACATTCCCACTTCCCTCAAATTTTCCTTCCTGTGTCTTCAGTTTTCTTAAATAGAAACTAGCCAATAAATAAGCTCCAATTGGGTGCATGCCTCATGGTCATTGTCATATAGAGCTATTCTGAGCACTAATTATGTGCCAAGTGCTATGTTAGGTGCATCTCAACACACCAATGAGGTAGGTCCTATTATTCCCATTTAAAGGTGGGGAAACTTCAGAAAGGGGAAGTTGCAAAGCCAGGCTTCACACTCCAGCTGGCCTGGCCCCAAACCTTGTCCACTTAAACCCTGTATGTAATAATGCTGACCGGATCCTGGGTATAACTATTGAGGTTGTCCAGGCTCATGTACAAGCTGTCTTGCCAACCTTGTTGGTTAAATATGGGATTGGTGCTATTCCTCCCTTAAGGCATTAGAGGTAAACCACTGGGTTTTGATGTTTTGGTGAAGTCTTAACAACAGAAACATGAGCTGTTTCTGAGAAATAACAGTCAAGGAGTAATGTGGGCCTTCCCTGAATGTCAGATTGGGCAACAGAGGATAGGCACTCACCCACCTCTGTAGTCAGCAGTACTTGTGCTGACCCTGACCCTCAGCCAGGCCTCAGGCTGGGGGGTGGGTGTTTGCTGTGGGTGTGTGAGCCCTCATTTCCAAATAACTGAGTCTTCAGTCTCTCTGTATTCTAGCTAGTGGCCCTTTATGATCAAAGCACTGTTCAGCTAGCAAAGAGTAAAAAATGCTCTATAATCACCTGTGATTTTTGTCTCAGGCCTGGAGGCACACAGACTATGCTCATTGTTCCTGTTTTATAGGTGAGGAAACTGAGACCCAGATAGGCTGAGTCAAATATCCTAAGTCAGAACAGAGATTTTGGCAGAACAGAGATTGTCATGTGCTTTGTATTCTACGGCTTTGCCTTTGCTAGGGGCTAAATCTACTGACCAGCTTTGCCCATGGGCCCTGAGAGAAGTCCAACCTCCTTCCAGAGTTGGAGAGGTGAGTGTGGGAGGAGAAAGAAATGGAGACTGTAGCTATTGTGTTTCTCCATGAGAAACATTTCACAAAATTTGATTATACCCAAATCTGAAGCAAGCATGGCACCTGGGCTAGCTCCTAATCCTCAGTCTTGCCCATGCATGGAGGAAAATGGGATAGTGAATGCTTATAAGGCGTCCTTGTCACACCGATGCAGGTGCTTGGAGTCATTATGCTGTGAAATGTACCTGGCAGCTCAGCAGTGAAATGGCAACATATTAATTTTGCCTGAATTGGTGGACTCACCCTTATTCTGAATCCTCTCTTTGCTCTTTGCCAGAAGATGAGGGAGGGGAATGTGGGTGGAAATGTAAACTCTGACTTGCAAAGTAGCTTCTGTGTGTGGCTACCTGGCATTTCCCCTGTTGCCCACACTGGGTTGGTTTCCAAGCACAGGCATTCTCTTCTCATGGGGTCTGGGTGGAAAAAATTCTGGAAGCTCTTAGTGGGTTTCATTTATTCCCAGCCAGACTGCAGAGGAATGGGAAATAAGGAGTCTGGAGGAAGCAGAAAGGGATTTAAGAGCCCTGCGGTGCAAATTTGATGGAGAAATTCTGAGAACTTTTCAGAGCTGGAAAAATTCTTAGAAGTCATTCATTCTATTCTAGCCCTACCTTAAAAAATGTGGCAATCTTTGGGTTAGCTGGGATTGAGCCCTGGAATCTGACCTGAAAGGGGTACATTTGGGCAAGGACCCATGGAGCTATTGTCTAGTGCTTGTAAGGCCCAAGGGTTGACATTTGAAGGTCATCTGCAGCCGCAGCCACGGGCACCTGATCCAGGCAGGCCACTTAGATCCTACTGAATCATAATTTACTGTATCTATAATAGATGCTTTGGCTGGTGGAGTAGGCTGACCAGACATACCATGTCAAATGGGACAGTACGATTGTTTTCTGTCTCATTTAAAACAGTATGTCTTGTCAACCTATGGTGGAGGGATCCCTATTAGGCCAAATTGGGGTTCCAGCCTGGGCTGCTCCACCTCCCTAAGTGTCAGGATTAGGGTACAGAGCAGCAGGGGTCCATCTAGCTCTGTATACATGTCCTCAAGACATTCTAAAGCTCTTTTTGGGGAAACTTGTAGAATGTTTTGTTGATCAAATCCAGGGCACTTTCAAGTTAAGCCATTTCTCAGAATTCTTTTTTCTTCCTGTGCTGGGCCCTGTCTATTTTAGGGTTCCCACCAGCCGTTCTGAGACATAGCCTGGGTGAATGGTAAGAAGCAGGCTTCTCATAGCTCTCCATTCTTGCTGTCCTGGCCACTGGTCTCTGACCCTAGAATTACAGCTCACAGAAGGCTGTGTTTCCCAAGACAAGGGACTTGGATTCAGGAGTGCTGGGGAATCACGAAAGTGGTTTTTTTCCTCCATTATGTTTTTTTAAATTTAATAACTTCATATATTATAGTAGTTTCTAGATTTACAGAAATATTGCCAAGATTGACCAGAGAATGCCCATGTATTTCATATCTAGTTTCCCTCATTATTAACATCTTACATTAGTATGGCAAGTTTGTCACAATATATGAACCACTATGGATTTATTATTATTAATGAAAATCTATACTTTCTTCAGACTTCCTAAGTTTCACCTACTGTTCCTTTTCTGATTGAGGATCCCATCAGGGATACTGATGTTGTATTTAGTGGTCATGTCTCCTCGGGCTCCCTTGGCCATGACAGTTTCTTAGACCCACTGAAGGGTTTTAAACACAGGTTCTATCTGGTCAGATGTGTTTTGATGACTCTGGGACTGGAGTGATGGAAGGTGGGCGCCCTCTTAGAGATGGGTCTGCAGGTGTGAAGGACGACAAGTGCACTTGCTGCCACCTGCGCTGGGACTCTCCATCCGTAGGGCAGGGGTCTGAGGAGGTGTGCTGGGCTGCTAACTGGATCTGGGCCATACTCTGCCTTTGCCAGAAGGAACTTCAAGAAATCTGTTCCATTTATTTAGGTTTTTAGATTTATTAATACAGTTTAGTTGTTTTATTTATATGATTTATATCGTGTCTGCTGGTATTTCCTATTTCATTCTGTTGTTTATTTTAATTTCCGCCTTTTGTCTTGATCAGTCTTGCCAAAGTTCTGTTGTTAATGACTTCAAAGAGCTATTTGGTTTTGTAAAATGTTTATTTTTTGGATTATCAATTTAATTTATTTTTGCATTTGTCTATATATTATTTTCTGCTTTCTTATTTTTTATTTGCTCTGTTATATATGTTCTTGCAACTTTTTGAATTGAATGTTTTCAATTTCTAGTTTTATTTTTCTTGATGAATTTATGAATATCTGAAAAGTTTTGCTTCAGCTGTTCCCCAAAATTTTGAAATGGAGTGTCTTGTGACTGAATTTTAAGTATTTATTAATTTCAGTTATAATTTTTTAGCCTAAATTTATTAGTAATATGTAATTCTGTTTTCTGATACAAGGGATTTTTAACTTAACTTTTGGTAATTTCTAATGCCATTATGAGTAGAGAACATATTTCTGTAGTCATGAGTCCTTAGAATTTATTAACATTTCTATGACATAACCCAGTCATTTCTTGATGAATTTAAGTGTTTAATTAAAAAGAATGTATACACTATGTTTATTGGGTGTGATTTTCAGTAATTGCATTATTCAGATATTTTATATTTTTGCTCAATTTTTATTGCTTTATCAGTTTCTGAGAAGGGATGTTAAATTCTCAACTGTAATTGTTGATTTCTATATTTCATGTATTTTATATATTGTCAGTTACTGCTTTATATACAATAATGCCCAGACTTGAGTTATGATTTTATTACAAAATTATAACCATACATGCTTATGGTTACACAAATAATGGCCCTTTTTTATGAGCTGGTAATCTATACCAAATCTTTTATTACAAAATCACAAGCATGTATGTTTGTGATTTTGTAATAAAATCATAACTCAAGTCCAGGAGTTAGTTCTGCCAGACCCTGTATTTTGAAATTATATTTTAGGGTGTATAAGTATTCATAATTATGTTTTTTTCCTCTATTATTCCTTTTGATTAATACATAACATTATTCTTGGAGCTGTGAATTGCCTTTTTTCAGATATTAAGATTGCTTTCCCAGCTCTCTTTGGCTTCATATTTGGTGTATCGCTCCAAATATTTTTTTTACTCTCTTTTATTCATTGGTTTGTAATGTGTCTAAGACAACATATTGGTGGATATTGTTTTCTTTAACCTGATGTGGGAGTCTCATTTCAAATTGGTAAGTTTAACCCTTTTGGATTTTTAATTATCATTATATTAGAACTAATTTCTGCCATCTTATGTCATATTTTCCATTTGTTATGTGTGTTTTTCCATTTTTTTCATTGTTGAATTTTTCTCTGCTGATATTAAAGCCATACATTCTATCTTACCCTTATCGTGATTTTCTTCTGTTGTCTAATTGAGTTGGTTATCATCACCAGTGGTGTTAAGTAGTAGTTAAAATGGACACCTTTGTATTGTATTTAATTGTAGAATAAATGCCTTCAACAATTTATCATTAAATATATGATATATATTGCAAATAACTATACTCTTTCTATTATCAAAGTTAAGGATAAAACTCATTCCCCCTCTCCTCACTTGACCTCAATTCATGAAGAATTTAAGAGTCATTCAGTATTGGATCCAGTCAAGGTGGTGGAGTAGGTAAACACTGTGCTTACCTCCTCTCATGACCATATCAACAATATGACTAAACTACAGAAGAACTATCATTGAGAATTGCCTGAAGTCTAGCTAAACTGATGCCCTACAACTAAGGACATACAGAGAAAGTACCTGGAGGCTGATAGGAGGGGCAGAGACACAGAATGGACTGGTCTCACACCCGTATGTGACCATTAAAAGTTGGGAGAGATATCTCGGCTGTGAAGGTCCCACCTAGATAAGTGAGGGGTCCCAGCCCCACATCAGGCTCTCCAGGCAAGGGTTTCAGTGCCCGGGAGAGAAGTCTTTATAACTACTGGCTGTGAAAACCTGCAGAAATTGTGGCTGAGTGAGATGGAGGGCAGCTAGAGTTCCAGGTGCTGGTCTTAAAGAGCTTATGCATGGACCTACTTAATGAAGTACTAACTTGCTCTGGGCTCCAGTGCTGGGGCAGCATCTTGAAACATGCCAGGGACATATGGGAAGGAACTGAATTATCTGGTTTCAGGGTGAGAATTGGAGGAACAGCTTTCCCCCGAGGGAGGAGCTGGTAGAAGACATTGTTTGTTTGTGAGCCCTTCTCCCTTCTGGTGTGAAGACAGAGGCTGTTGTTGTATCTGAGTCTCCTTCAACCTGGCTAAAACCCTTTATTCACCCCATCATGGTGATATCTTGAGACCCTGGCCCACCCAACTTTGGGCACACCCAAGATGCTTCTAGTGATTTTTTCATATACATGGCCTGCCTTGGCTCATGCTATGGAATTTCCTAAAATCTCTCAAAGGTACATAAAATCCAAACAAGCAGCATCTGGCTTTGGTGTTTCCTGTACTGCTGGCTGAATAACACTAAGCCTGGCACTAGCAACAGCCAGCCTCAGTTTGTGGCTTGGCCTCTTGAGGCAACTCCAAACCCAGTGTGGGCAGTGGCCATCTGTGGATTGCTTTGTGGCTTATGCCAGATGACCTTGGACAGGGCTCGGGCTATAGCTGAACTTGGCCTGCAGCTTTGGAGTGAGATGGAGCATCACCCAGCTCTCTCCAAGGACAAAATGCTGGGGTCCATGTATCAAACATGTTAAGTAGGCTGACCAGACGTACCATTTTAAATGGGAAATAAAACAATGATACTGTCCTGTTTCAAATGCTACATATGGTCAGCCTGCGCTCACTGGGCTAAATTCAAGGTGTCAATAGGCTGACCATGCATACCATTTGAAATGAGATGGTACCATTGTTTTCTATTCCATTTAAAATGGTACATCTGGTCAGCTAATTTTAAGGAACTTGTTGAGGTCTGCAATATCTTCTGCAAAACCTTTCACTGTGAATTTTCTTGGGGGCACTATTTCTTTTTCAATTCTCCTACAATTTCTTTTTCTCTTGCCCTTTTTTTTTAAGCTATGCATTCCCATTCCAGTTCCAACAATTTGTCATTAGTCAATTCCTCAGGAACCACCTCTAGGAGCCACTCAATGTCATCTTCACCCACACTCAGGTTGAAGTGGTTTGCCATCTCAGTCACAGCCTTGTTAATTTTTGCAACTTCCTCGGTCTTGGAAAACCTTTGTAGTCATGGATGAAACTCTTGAGTGTCTTCTTCCAGGTGCCATTCATTCACTTCTCAGCAACATACCCCAAACCCAAGTGAGTTATTGATTTGTAATTTTTCCAAAATTGCATTAGTATCTCTCAGTGTCTTCCTCAGTTGCAGCAATAACTAGGGCAAAGGTCCTTCTCAGGTTGCAGGCCTTAGAAGCTGCTTTCACTCCTTGATCCATGGGTAGATCAAAGAGGTGGTGTTTGGAGGGAGAAGAACCCCTATGATATTAGGATGAGGACTACCAACAAAAGGAGGAAGTCTGGGGACATTATCAACAATAAGCAAAATCTTCAAAGGTATCTCATTCTCCAAAGAGTACTTCTTCACTTACTGGCACGGCAATTCAGAATGGCATTTTGGAAGACGATCTGGGCCATCCGTGACATCTTATTGTTCCTGCACCACACTGACAGTGTTATGCTTACTGATAATGCTTGAAGGCCCTGAGGTTCTCACTGTGCCAGATCACACAGGGTTTCCATTTGTAGCCTGCAACATTGCCCCCAAGCAAGACTGGTATCCTGTTCTTAAAAGCCTCAAAACCTGGTATTAACTTGTCCTCCTTACGAATGAAAGTTCTTTCAGGCATCCATTTCCAGGATAGGGAGTTGGGTCCCTATTGAACATTTGCTCTGGCAAGTAATTTTTCTCCTCAATCGTTACTTACTCAGAGTTTGCAAAAAAATTTCAACTGTCTTCACATCAGCACTTGCAGATTCATCACTCACTTTCACATTATGTTACGGATAACAATTCTTGAATCATTGAAGACACCCAGAGCTAAAATTAAATTTCGCATTGCAGTTGGTTGCAGCCTTTTCTTTCAACATTGCAAACAAACTTGTCACTTTGGCCACAATTGTGGTGCCGAGAGTGATATGGTTCTCTGTGTGGTCTTCAATCCAGGCCATTAGAAGTGTCTTTGTGTCTGATGTAAGCCCTTCTCAAATTTTAGTCTTGTTGTCTTCAGTAAAACAGGTCTTTTAACAGCTTTTGACACTTTGGTCTTGTTCTTCAAGATCACAGCTGTGGTGGAATGACACATGCCTGACTGGTGAACAATAAACACCACTGATTTTCTAAATTCACCATCCTTAATCACTTTTAATTTTGTTTCCAGGTCAATCACTTGAAGTGGCCTCTTACTGGCAACATTACAAGTAGCATTTTTATGCTTAGGACCCATATGAGCAAAACAATGTGAGATTAAGTTGAGCTGAAGAGAAAACAACCCAATCAAGAGACGGGGTGAACACAAGATGCCTGAGGCTGCTGCCTGTGTAACATGGCATATTGTTTTACCGCAAACTTTTAAAAAAGTAATTAGAAAGAGTACGGTAGAAAATAATGATAAAAGGTATAGGACAAGGGCAGTCCGAAAAGTGTCCATGTTATATGAAAAATAGGGCCATTTACGGCTCGATTTTTTCTGAACAGCCCTTGTATAGTAAATACATAAACCAGTAACATACTTTATTTTTATTACCAAGTGTTATGTGCTGTACATAGTTGTATGTGCTATATTTCTATACAACTGAGAGCACAGCAGGTTTGTTTACACCAGCACCTCTACAAACACATGGGTCACACAGTATGCTAGAATGCAACCATGGCTATGATGCCAGCAGGTGATAGGAATTATTGAGCTGCATTTGAACCTTATTGGGCCACTGTTCTATACTCATACATGGTCCATCATTGACCTAAATGTCATCATGTGGTGTATGACTGTATAGCTTGGAGTACTTCAGAATGAGCATGTATTAATATATAAAAGTATGCATTTTTTGTAGGAACAGTGGTATATTAATGTAATAATTTAAAAATAATATTTATAACATGTTTAATATTTAGTATGTGGTAAAGGCAGTTTAGTTGTTTACCCTAGTGTCCATTTTCATTGATTTTTACATGGCTGCATTGAATAAATACTACATTGTCCATCTTCTTGTACATTTCGGTGAGGCCATGTGATTCACAATGGGATTAGGTGGCATTTCTCTACAATAGCTTCTGGAGGGCTTTGCTCTTTCTTTCTCTCCCTCTTTCCTTGCTTCTTGGAATATGGATGTGGTGGCTGGAGCTTCATGTTGGGATATGAGCCAGAGGGCTGTCCCTTAGGAGTGGTGGTGACTGACACTGCAGACACTAATTCAGCCTCATTTGCTTATCATCAGACTTTAAAACAAGAGAAACGTAAACATCTACTTGGTTTAAGCCACTGTTATTTTGTGTCACTCTTAATTGCAGCTGAATGTAATCCTAAATGTTATAGTTAAAATTGGGGGGAATATTTTCTTATTGCTCATCATTTTATATTATAACTTGGATATTTTTTATTGATTTAACATTTGGTCTGGGAAACTGGCCTTTGAATTAATCAGATTTGAGTTTAAATTCTAATTTTGTCATTCATTAGCATAAAACTAGAACCATTTTCTATTTTTAACCTCATTTCTTTATTTGCAAAAGGTTAATAACATGTATCTTGCATAACTATCGTGAGATTAAATGTTTATAGAGAGCTGCATGGGAGCAGGGCACTCCCAGGAAAAATGGCGACTGTCCTCCAGCCCTTGCTCCAAAGCCATGCACCTCAGTCTGCCCCCTATATTCCCCCAACACCCCCTGAGTTACCGTCCCTCTGCCAAAGCCCAGGGTGAGTACCCGTGAGTGACTGAGCCTGTGCGGGCACTTTAAGAGGACATTTGGGTTTCCCATAGCCTACTGTGCCAACTGGATGGTACTATTTTACAGTCATATGTTTTATGGCTCCTCTTCCCAGTAGCAGTGCTCTGTGCTAGGGAGTCTGGCATAAGTCTGGGGTCCCTTGCTCCTCTGGGGGGAAGCTTCGTGGCTGAGATACCTCTCCTCTCTACTGCCACTGGAGGTTTGGCTTTTTCTGTGTCTGCGCCCCTCCTATCAGTCTTGCTGGGGCCTCCTGATTTTTGTATCCTTAGTTATAAAGCTTCTGTTCAACTAGACTTCAGATGGTTCCCCAGGTTGGTTATTCAATAACTTAGTTGTAATTTGAATGTGTTCACAGAGTGAACAGGCACAGTGTTTACTTATTCCACCATCTTGGATCTCTTTGATGCATTTTTTTTTCATTCTGTTTACTCCCCATGTTGAGCAATCATATCCTGCTCCATAGAATAATATTCCAAAAAATTTCCCATAAAAATTATTATAGTTTGGTACTGAGTGACTTATCCCATGATATCTATCCCACTCAATAACTTCTTGATCTTTTATTTTTCCTGTTTGTTTCAGGATACCTGTACCATTTGCCAATACCTACCTAGAGTGGGCATAAGTTATTGTACTTTGACTTAAAGTATGTCATGATCTATTACCTTTAAATATTATTTTCAAAAAAGATGGAAAAATACATACTAAGATTCTTTAAACAAAGTGATAAACTTTAAGTTTCCTGCAGTGAATTGACTGGGTAGAATTTAGTTCGGTTCCTTAGTAGGACAGGTCCTCTAGAAATCTGATAAAGGAGCAAAGTCTCTGCTCTTCAGTAGTTCAGTGAGAGGTCAGACATTGAGTAAACGGGTTTGCTGAAGTGTATGAAACATACAGAGGAAGGGCTAATTAGTGCTAAGGGGAGACTGAGATGTTAGGAAAGTGTTCATACATCAGACTGTAGCTGGAGAGGAGTCAGAAGAAGAGTAGGGTTTTTCTTGGCAGATGATTGGATATGTTCTGGGTAAACCTGGGAAGGGCATCTAGATGGAGAGAATGGCATATGCTGAGGAATACAGATGTGAAACAGGTTGGCCTGCCTGTGTACCTGGAAATGGCTCTAGACTGATCCAGTGCAGGCAGGCAAATGCTCAAGTTTGTGCGGTTCTGGGGTTAAGATGAACTGAAAGCTATAGGCGGACACTAGCAAATAACAGTGTTTTCAGAGGATAGAGTCTATAGTTCCTAAAGACCCTCGAGGCAACAGAGTTGAGAGAGGACTGGATTGTCCAGCTGGGAACCACTGACAGGAAAATTAGGAAGGTACTGCAATCATCCCCATGAGAGGTAATAAGGGCCCGAATCAGGTAATGTCATTGCATGGTAGACAGAGAGGGCATGTGTGAGACATACTTGTATCGAGGAGACAAACTGACACCACTTGGCTACTGATTGGAGGAGGACATTCAGGGCTGACTCCTACTATCTGGAGTGAGTGACTGAATGACTGATGAGGCTATTAGCCAGGACAGAGTATCTGTGAGAATAAGACAGTGGGGGAAGACAATGAGTTTAATTTGGGACATGTTAAAGTGATGCTGTCTTTTCAGAAAAATTTTCCTCACTCTTCTTGCCCTAATTTTTATAGGGTGCTTCTTGAAACCAGCTGTCAAGTGCCTGCCTCTATTGCTGGTATGTAATAGCAGCTCGCTTTCAAACATGGGATGATTTGTGGGAAGTATTTCACACACTAGGAGAAAGTCAGAGTGGAGCTGTGTCAGAGTAATGGCACAGCAGTTTAAAAAGGGAGACTCAGTGCATGGGGAGTTCTCGCTGCCCACATCCTCAGGAAGCTCCTTGCAGGAAAAGTAAGTGAGCTCTCAGGGGATAAAACCTGAGGAATTCCTGACTGTGGAAAGCTCTTGGAACAGATTAACCTGACCGGATGTCCCATTTTAAATGGGACAGAAAACAACAGTACTATTTTGTTTCAAACAGGACATATGGTCAGCCTAGTCTCACTGGGTAAATTCAAGGTGTCAGTATAGTTTGAAATAGGACAGTACTGTTGTTTTCTGTCCCATTTAAACCAGGACTTTTGGTCCGGCTGGAACATGTCAAGGAGAAAATCATGGCCATTAGTCATGTAGGAGAGCCTGAACTGGTGGAAGCATCCGGTCTAAGAAGATCAACTCCAGGAGGAAGAGGAGTGATTTCTCCATAAAAGCAGCAAGTGGGCCAGTGTCCTCAGTGTCTTCTTACTGCCCCACTAGGCCCACAGCACAGTGACAGGGGTGTTTACCCCCAGGTGGGAAGAAGGCTATGTGGAAACTTGAGGAGAAAGGCAAACCAGTGCTTGTAGGAATCACACAGGAGGGGATGCTGTGGTCCCCAAATGAGGTCCTGGCTCATTCTGCCCCACAGCTCAGCCACTTGGCACCGCATGCTGACCTCAAGTTGCTCTCAGCTGCCATTCTCCCTGCTCCCCGATTCTCTTCCCACAGAAAGCCTCTACATTAGTGGGGAAAGCCAGACTGCAGCAAGGATGAGCTAAGGAAGTCTGTATCATGGCCTGTCTGAAAAATGAGCTGATCTAATTTGTAGTAGCTATGATTTGTGTTTAAAGCAAGGTTGTAGTGATAGCATTTCACAGTGGCCCTTTCAATTTCCAGGCAAACTCCTAGAACATTGGTGACTTCAAGTGCCTTTATGATGCAGAGAAGCAGTCAGTTCTGCCTCAGAATGTCCTTGTTTGGACTGATGCATTTGTTAATTTTCAAATTCTGTGTTTATTCAGCTGGGAGTTTGTGTGATGTTACACAGATCAACTACACGTACTGTTCTACTCGGCTGGTTGGAAGTTGGGGCATTACAGCACCCTTTGGTGCTCATCATTTAATTGATTAGGCAGGTAATTTATTTATGAGGATTGCATTAACTGTAGCAGTGTGAGGACTGGTTTTCTAATGAGACAGTCACAGGATACGAGGTTTTCTACATGGCGGGGCAAAGTCATGGATTTTTGATCCTGGTGACCTGAATTGGAATTCTGCCCCCATCACTTACTGGTTGGGTGACCTTGGCAAGTTACTTGACCTCTCTGGATCTCAGTCACCTTGTTTATAAAATGGAAGTAATAACATCTGCCTCATGGGGCCACTGCAAGGATTAGATGAGATTAAAGCAGGTAAAACACCTGGGACATAGCAGGTGCTTGATCAAGGTGACTTTCTTCCTCTTAACAAGGCAGACTAGAAAAAATACAGCACCTAGGAGGAAGGAACCTGGATCCAAATGCCATGTCTGAGCCTTCCAGCTCTGAAAAGCTCTTAACTTCTCTGAGTGTCACTTGCCTCATCTGTGAAAGACGATATAATATAATTATACTCCCTAGTTAATTCTCTCAGATGCTCTGAGGCCCCCAGCTAATATTGTTGAATGTCCTTTAATAGCCACAGAGCCCTCTGAGTTATTGTGATGCAGGAGTGTATGAGTATCAAGGGTTCAGAAGGAGAGTAGAGGGCATGTGTTTGTCTATATTGGGTCTGTGTGGTGAAGGCATCCATTCAATATTCAACAGATATTTGTTCGTGTGGGCTTAAGCTGTGTCCATGCTAGGTGTTAGCACTGTCTGGGGGACTGTCTGAAAGAAGGATTTGACCTGGAGTTAAATCAGAGGAAGGGATTGGGTCCCTCTTGACAAGACAGCATAATGGTGCATAATGGTGCATATGCCTGGCTCCCTACCCAGGGGCCAGTGGGAGGAGTGAGGAGGGGTTTCCAGGACTTCCACTTGGACCTCTCCAGGCCCTTTTGACAGATGTTTGAGCCTTAAAGTAAGTGAATCCAAATGCACAATATATTTATGATTTTTTACAAACTAGCAGTGACCCTGGTACAAAGCAGACCCACAGTAATATATTTCGAATGAATAAATGTATTGAGTGTGTCTCTGCGGAATGCAGAAAAGACAAAGCACTGATAGATTTGGAATCGAGGATAGCAGCAACCTTGACTTTCAATGCCCTTGGCATTAAACTTCAGTGCCTAATGAGCAGCAATGGGGCTTTACTGGGCATGGCCCCTATTTTTTGAGTGGGTAAAGATAAGAGATATCACTGTAACAGCTACTGGAGGAGAAGAGGTAGATTGCAAATGTTGTGTAGTAACTAGGAGGTCTCATTCTCAATGCTTACGTGAGAAGCCTCCTGGCTACTTTGAGAATTGACTGGATGGAACTCAAAAGGCATTGAATTTTCCATGGAACAAGTGGAATCACAGTTAGACAAATACTTCTGGATGCCAAGGCATCCAAAAGTGAAAGGAATGTTGGATAGAAACAGAGTGAATGAGCTGGAGTTTCAATTCCTAACAGTTTATAGTCTAGTGTAGTAGACATGTATATCTCTGATGTATAATAGGATAGGAGGAAGTAATTAGGGTTATAGGCAAGGCCAAGGACAGGTGACATGAGTACTCAAAGACTGGTGAGATCTCATTTGGCTCAGGACATTAGTGTGTGTTGGGGGGTAGGTGGGAGGAATGAGGGGCTTTGATCTGGGCAGAACTGGGCCAGGTAGATGAGGCAGAGACTCATTCAGACACCAGTTCTGAATTCCTGTAAGGGAGAACTGAACTATCCTCATCTGTGTCATGTATTTATGCCACTCCTCTCAACTGTGGCCATGCAGGTGTGGTCATGGGAAGAAGACATGGCTGTAGGGGCCTGAGTGTCTTTTCACTCAGATCGCAGAGATGCTACCCCAGGTGCCCCTCATCAGAGCTTTCTACAGCTCAGTGCTGACAGTCTGGCTTCTGCAGAGCCACCTAATTCATCTTTCAGAAGGATGACTATTTCTTTTTTTCTTTTTGGGTGTGTGGGTAGCTCCCTGACTGGGAATCGAATCCAGGCGGCAGTGCTGACAGCGCCAGCGTCGAAGCCTTAAGCTACTACACCATCAGGAAACTCCAGAAGGATGACTATTTATGTTATGACCCTGCTCTAAAACCTTCAATGAGTCCTAATTTTCTCTGCAAGTTTTTCAAACTTCCTTGATGACAAGAATCACTAGAGTATCAAGACTCTCTCCCAGAAATTCCAAACCAAGCTGTGTGGATTGGGCCCCAGCCATCCACGTCTTTAACAACTACTCTAGATGATTCTGAAACAAGCAATCTTGAGAAAAGTGAAGAATAAAATATAAGCTCATGAAACCATAGCTCTGGAGAATGTAATAAAGTGGTCTGCAGGAAGAGAAAATAGATGGACATTCCAGCAGAGGTGGAGATGAAATAGGGAGAAAGTCTTACCAGTTTTCTCTCTTCACAAGATACCTTGTGTTCTTACATTAAAGAAACACCTTTATGTTTTGCTCCCAAAATACATAAGTTCCTATAAGGTGCAACCAAGACATCATGACTAGTAGAGGAAGAATATTAAGAGGTCATCCTTCTACTATCACAAGTACCCTCTCCTCCTCCTTCTTTTCTCAGGTCCTCTCACTCTGAACTTCAGGGTAGGAAATGCAGAGTTTATCAGTTTATAGAATAACATCTATCAAGTTCAAATTCATCTCTGTTGCCTGAATTCCTTCTAGAGCATGTTCAGCAAGTCTTCCGGTATCTCTCATCTCTGCTTGGACACCTGAAAGGATGGGGAGCTCACTACTTCATCTGATAACTTCATATTTTAATGAGTTTTAGTGGATAAAATGTCATTGTTTTATTTTCATTAAATCCAGCTTTGCTCTCTAAAATGGCCCAGAACAATTTTGTTCTTTTTTTCATATTATTTTGTGAAATAATGTTATTTCAGTCTTCTGTAAACTAAATTTCTCCTGGGCTGTTAAACAGAATTTCTCACATTATTATTTTGAGTTAGCTTGACTTCTTGGTTGCTTTTCTTTGGGAATGCTCTAGTTTGTCAAGGGTCTGGTTAGGAAAGATGACCATCTCTGTTACTCTGGCATCAAAAGTTTGTTAAGCTAAATATATACGTGTGTGTGTATAATACATATATGTCACAGTAGCTAGTGTATGAGTACTTTGATTCTACATTAGTGAACGGTATCTTTGTAGCAGGTGCATCACAGTGTTGACTCATAGACCCTTCCACTCAAACAAAACCCCTGACCCTTTTCACAAGTACTGCTGACCAACCGGGTCTACTGGCTTACATCCTTCATTTCTACAGGAATCCCTAGGTCTTAGGTAGGCTGGCCAGATGTCCTGTTTAAAACAGGACAGAACACATGGTACGGTCCTGTTTCAAATGGCACATATGGTCAGCCTAGTCTCACTGGGCTAAATTCAAGATGTCAGTAGGCTGACCGTATGTACTGTTTGAAACAGGACAGTACTGTTGTTTTCGGTCCCATTTAAAGTGGGACATCTAGTCAGCCTATCTTTAGAGGAACATCAGGATGTGGAGCTTCCATGTGCAGGAGTAGCACCAGGTTAGGAGCCTGGCTCCTTGGTCTGGTCTCAGCTTGGCCATGATTCTTACTGTGTTCTCTGACTCCACTTTCCTCTCATTGGGCCTCTGTATTTTCTCTTGTATAATATAGGAACCAGGATCATCACTTGGGCTCCCAAACAACCTCTGGTTTTGGCACGGGTCTATAGAAAGGGAGATGTGAGCTCAGAAAAATGTGTCCATGCCCTCATTCCCATTCTTAATGGGGAGGGATTTAGGGAGAGGAGGCTCAGGGAGAGACACAGTTTCTAGTGATGATCTCATATCCCATGACAACTGCTGGAAAGAGGCAGCATTTTATTCTACCAGAAGTTAATCCAACATCAAAAAGGCAACAGCTACTCCTGAAGCTGCTCTTCTGCTGTTGTCTCCAGCCTGGATCCCTAGGAACCTGAGACAAGGTGGAGAGGTGGCAGGTGGTCAAGGATGGGCCAGACGTAAAGCTTCGTAAACAACGTACTGTGTATGGCTGTGACAATCATGTACCAGGTAAATTCCATCAGCTTTTACATAGTGGATCTGTCCTGGAACCTGCAAGGCAGAGGGATGAGACTGGCAGGAAAGGCCTGGACCCTAGACACTAAATATGCGTCCCCTTTCCCCACTAGTGGGCATATTGGTTATCCTGACCAGGAAGTTAAATACTCCCTCTCTCAAGGGAAACATAATCTCAGAGGAGCAATTCCCTGAGCTTGGAGGCAGGTGTGGCTCCAGTAGTGGGAAGCCAGGCAGATAATGTTTTGATCTATTAGGTTGGTACAAATGTAATTGAGGTTTTTGCATTGTTGTAATTTGCCATTTGATATTGGAATACATTCTTAAATAAATGTGGTTATGTTATACATCATTTTAATGTACATTTCTTGCTTTATGTTTTTTTTGCTAATGACTTATTACTTGCCACTTATTTTATATTTATTTTAGACTGTGGAAATGATGTTAGACAAAATGCAAGTTCGAGTGATTTTCTTATTTGAGTTCAAAATGGGTCATAAAACAGCTACACAACTTGCAAACAACAATGTATTTGGCCCAGGAACTGCTAATGAACGTACAGGGCAGTGGTGGTACAAGAAGTTTTGCAAAGGAGACGAGAGCCTTGAAGATGAGGAGCATAGTGGCCAGCCATTGAACAATTGGGAGCAATCATCGAAGCTGATTCCTTTACAACTACATGAGAAGTTGCCAAAGAACTCAACATCAACCATTCTACAGTTGTTCGGCATTTGAAGCAAACTGCAAAAGTGAAAAAGCTCGATAAGTGGGTGCCTCATGAGTTGACCAGAAAAAAAATAGTCATTTTGAAGTGTCGTCTTCTTCTAAGTAACAACAATGAACCATTTCTCGGTCGGATTGTGATGTGCAATGAAAAGAGGATTTTGTGCAACAACAGGCAATGACCAGCTCAGTGGTTGAACCGAGAAGAAGCCTCAAAGCACTTCCCAAAGCCAAACTTGCACCAAAAAAAAGGTCATGGTCACTGTGTGGTAGTCTGCTGTCAGTCTGATCTACTACAGCTTTCTGCATCCCAGAGAAACCATTACATCTGAGATGTACACTTAGCAAATCAAGAGGTGCACCAAAAACTGCAACACCAGTAGCCGACATTGGTCAGCAGAAAGGGCCCAATTCTTCTCCATGACAACGCCCTACCACACATCACACAACCAACGCTTCAAAAGTTGAACGAATTGAGCTATGAAGTTTTGCCTCATCCGCCATATTCACCTGACCTCTTGGCAACTGACTACCACTTCTTCAAGGATCTTGACAACTATTTGCAGGGAAAACACTTCCACAACCAGCAGGATGCAGAAAATGCTTTTTAAGAGTTCGTCATTATTTGGGGGTAAGGGAGAGGAGGCAGGAGAGGAGGGTGGGGGACCCAAATATATGGTGATGGAAAGAGAACTCACACTGGGTGGTGAACATATAATGCAACACATAGACGATGCATTGTAGAACTGCACACCTGGAACCTATGTAACTCTTGTTAACCCATGTCACCCCAATAAGTCTAACAATGAAAATTGAAAAAAAGGGGTTCATCAAATCCTGAAACATGGACTTTTATGCTATGGGAATAAACAAACTCATTTGCCATTGGAAAAAATGTGTTGATTGCAATGGTTCCTATTTTGATAAATAAAGATGTGGTTGAGCCTAGTTATAATAATTTAAAATTCATGGTCCAAAACCGCAATGACTTTTGCACTAACAAAATAGTTTGGTTTTTCTCCTCGTTGAAGTTCGAATGTTGCCAAGCACAACTGGGGTTTGATCTCCTACTTTGGTATGTGAATAAAACTGGAAGATGCAGGGCCTCCCGGGTGAGCCCAGGGTCAGGGCCAGACAGGACGGGCCTGGGCATCCCCAGGCAGACAAAGTCTAAAGCCAGCGAGCTCTGCATGGGTCTGAAAGAACAATATCAGTCCTGTGATCCAAGGTGAGCTGATGGACCAGAGATGAGGTCAAAGCTAGAGGCTGGATACTGGGAGGGGTCCAACAGGCCAAGTGTCAGGCAGGGCTCTCACCTGTTCCAGGTGCCATTGGAGCACAGTTCTGTGGCCTGGGTGAAGCTAGTTGCCTTAAGGTGCAGCTTCTGGCTGGATAATAAGGTTACATTTGGAGGCTCTATGGCTAAAGGCAGGGGCTCCTAGGTTTCACTAGCTTCAGAAATCCCTTGGCAATTCAGGGCAGAGCAGCTAACACATGCTGAGGATGTCAATAGACCCATTAGAGAGTCAGGAGGTGTGCTGGGGAAGGGGCACCAGGAATGCAGGGAGCTTTTTCACCAGGCCACCATACTCCTCCACCATCAGCTCCCCAGTCCCTGCTCTCCATCCCCACACAATGACCTGTGTGATTTGTAGGGTATTCTGTCACCCTGGTGGATGCACAGATGGGGGGGGGGTAGTGAAGCAGCACCGTTTGTTTTTTGAAAGTGACAAAACAGAAAACCTTGTGTCATTTTTAACAAAGAAAAAATGAAACAGCAGGCAATTAGGCAGGCATGGATCAATTAGAGAGCCAGAAAAATGCTTTACAGTATTTGATGATTCAACACTGTCAAACAAAAACAGAATAGAAAAACAAACCCCAAACAAATACTAGAAAATTCACAGAAATTGTTAAAGAATCACATCATTTAAATGCATTTAAAATATTCAGAAACAGAAAAACATGGAGCAATCATTTGAAAGGGAACAAAAAGTTAACATGATTGAGGTCCCCAAATCTAAGGAATATAGTGGCACCAATTCCCCTCTCATATTCCCCTCTCAAGACGGTTCTCCTTTGACCAACAACAGTCTAGTGTGAACTTTCATTCACCCCCAGCCTTGAAAAATGTGGTTTTAGGCACAGAGAAGGCAGCTAACACCCGGGGCCTGATGCCCTGTGTCCCTCCTCAGGTAGGTCAAGAATCATGTAAAATAAGTCTTGCGCAAGTTGGTAGATAAGAAACAAGAATACATTTTGCCATGACCTGGCCTTGGGGT
Source organism: Lyroderma lyra (assembly GCA_004026885.1). NCBI lineage: Eukaryota > Metazoa > Chordata > Mammalia > Chiroptera > Megadermatidae > Lyroderma > Lyroderma lyra. The sequence goes on from PVJL010002653.1 coordinate 70,035, forward strand.
TGAATCCCAGCATGACACTCACTGGCCATGTTATGTAAGGGAAGATAAATTAGCTTTGAGAGGTCTAGTGTCTTCTTTGTAAATCAAGGTAATGATGCCTACTTCACAAGGTCATAGTCAGGAGTGGAAGAGAAAAAATATAAAAAGCTGGTAATGTAGAGTAGCGGCTAAACAAATGTTATTTCTCATCCCTCTTCAGAGCTTCGGCCTTGAAGATAACCAGTATCTCCAGGAATGCCAACATTCACCAGTTTTTTGTGAAGCTACTCCGACTAGCTTTAGTAGTCAGAGGGGGGCTCAGAGTATGAAGAGGTAGCTCCTGCAGGGAGGATCAGCAGTGTCTGCAATGAGAGCAGTATCTGCTAAGTGTGGTTCAATGACTCCAATGGTAATCATGATGTCAGTTCAGACCTGCCGTTCTGTGGCAGGTCCCCAGCCGGGGGGCAGATGACCAGCGCCTCCTTTGGCTGAGTTAGAAAAGGGCCGAGGTTGCGTAGATAGACCATGTACCTACCGGAGTTTGAGCTCCATTCTGAGATGTGTGCTGAGGTTAGTCTGGCTCCGTGCTGTGTGACATTCAGGGTATTACGGTCATGAAAAATATAGATATGCCCACACTCAGTACCCACAGTGCCTTCATCCACATAAACCTGTACAGCTAGAATCTGACACTGCAGAGCTGGACAGCCACGAAACAAAGGGGAAACTGAGACCCAGAGTGATGAGTTTGCAGGTTCTAGATCACTCAGGGAGCTAGAGGCAGGACCCAGCAGGTCACTGCTCCCTTGTCTCCCACCCCACCCAATGCCACTTCCTAGACACAACTCTCAATTCTTAAAAGCTATTCTTTCTGGTTTCATTTTTTGAATGACCTAGATTAGATTACTGTTTCTCAGCCTATTAGTTTGAGAACTGACTAGCTTTGTGAGTAAAGGAAGGGCCCTTGGCCACATGGCCACGTAGGGCCTTGCTGGGCACCAGGTTCTGGATGCTCTACCTGACTCTTGTCAGTAGATGTGGAGTCAGTTCTCCTGTTTCTTCCCCCATACTCTTTTTAGTCACCTTATCTACCCAAGCCCTCTCAATTTAACGAAATTCAGTTCACTGTAGGTCACGTGGATCCTCTAATTATGTTTTTTTTTTCTTGTACAACTTTTTATTTTCCTGGAATTAAAAATTGCACATTACTTTTTTGTTTGCATAGTGTATGATGTACCTTTCATTGTTTTTCTCCATTAGCCAAGTCATAACCTTGACAGATGGGTTTTCCCAAACGGGGAGCTGCATTTTTAGCCATGTCTTGGATCAGCTCAGTTCCTGGGGTGCCCAGTTCCTCACCAGTGTGTTTGGGGGCATTGATGGGGTGACACTAACATGAGCCATCTGTCCCATCTGCTCACCCAGGCCTGGCACCCCCAGCCTTCAACCAGGCTCTCCTGGAGTTCCAGGCTGCATACAAATAGCTCTGCTTCTGGTCATGCTCCGCTGTGTGGCTGCTTCTGCTAGATCTTCCTGCTTTTCTGTTCCCCACAACTCTCACCATGAGTCGGCATCTCATATTGGGTGCAGTAGACTTCTGTCAGACTCCATGCTTAGTGCTCCAAATGCCTCATGATGCTAGCCAGGGAGGCAGGACACCGTAGCAAGATGGGACAGATGCTTCCCTCTCCTTTTGGCTACCAGGTGTTATACAGTATGGTACTTCTAAGCCTGGGTCCACCATTGCCCTGGATTGTAGGGACATTTCATGATAGTCAGGGCCAAGGTTTACCCTTTCTGCTCCCATCCTCACCAACGGTGTCCAAGACCCCCACCATCTGTGTCTGGGCCCTTTCAATCGGCTCCTGGTCCTTCTGCTCACTGGTCTTTCTTCTCCTTCCCACTTCAAAGACTTTGCTTCTGCCTCACTCTTTTTTAAGATCCCTGTCACCATCAGTCACTCTCTTCCTTCCCTCCAGACTTAGCCTTAAATAAATTCTGGGAGCAAAAGAAAAGCTTCTGCTTTGGTAAAAAGCACATTGGGGAGCTGCCATCTTTTACCAAGATGGGTCTCCCCCAGTCTTCGTGTTGGTTGGGGTGCCTTCGGGAATGTGGGAAGGGATGGAAGTGGACAGGAAACAGTGTATTAATGCTTTGCTGTAACTTGCCTTGGGACCAAAGCAGGGTCTTCAGCTTTTCTTTATTTTTTCTAAAGGCTGCTATCTGATTTGAGTTTTGTTTCCTTTAGGAACCAGCAGGTTCCAGGGACTGGCCTGGGGGCAGATTCTGCAATATCCGTGTGATCACTTCTCTGGGGACCCGGGGCCACTGAGTGTCTCTGTTGCTGGGCCAAGCCTGTCCTGCCCCATTCCCTCTCCCCTGAGCTGGATGCCCCCAGTCCCTCTGTTCACCACTGTCTTTTGAACAGGTCTAGATCCATCTTAAGGTCAAGCTAAGGCCTGGCACTCTTGGTTTAAATGATATGTTTTTGAAGGATTTGGTATATTTTACTGAAATTATACTATTTTTCAATAGAAAATATTTTGAATGTGCAACTATAGTTGATTGCTTATAAATTCACAAAGCAGAGCCCATTTCATTTATTTAATTTACTATATTCTGGTCGGAAGTACATCTGCTTTGTATTTAGGGAGACACCCACAGCACCCACGCAGCTGTGGCCCCATTTGTCCTCCCCCAGCCAGACCCCGTTTCGGCCGCCCAAGTCTCCGCTCCCTCTGCCTCTGGGGAAAGTTGCCATCAAGGAGACGGATGGGCACTTTTCAGCTGCACGGGAAATTCACTTCAGCAACCCCAGAGCAGCCTGAGAAACAAATGTTTCTGTTGTAAACATCTCACACAGCCATAACTTCAGGTTCTCTTTACAGCCCCACTGAGGGGCGACCCTGCCCGTTGGTGACCCCTGCAGCTGGGCACTATGGTTTATGAGTGTTTTCTTTGCCAGGAGGAATTGGTGAGTCTCTTGTAAGGATGGAGAGAAACAGACATTCAGGCAGGCATCCTCCAGGGCCCTCGAGCAGGCCCTGCCAGGTTGCGCAGTGTAGATGTTTTGATTCCACTCCGCTCAATGCCCCACACGGAGCCTGGAAGTGTGGTGGGAAACCAGATGTGTGGTTCCCTGCAAGGCCCTGGCCTGCTGTGAGTGCAAATCCACATCCAGGCCGACTCGCGCCTCCTGTCTGACCTCCACGTGGGCCGGCGTCCTGTCTCATTGAGCAGCAGCAGCCTTTATTGTACTAAGATGGTATATTAGTCTGCCTGGGCAACACACCACAGCCTGGGTGGCTAAATGAACAGCAATTTAATTGTACACAGTTCTGGAGGCTACAAAGTCCAGGATCAAGGTGTTGACAGGTCGGGTTTCTGCTGAGGCCTCTTTCCTTGGCTTGTGCATGGTCACCTTCTCACTTTGTCCTCACCCGGCCTTTCCTGGCGTCTCTGAGGGTGTCCAAATTTCCTCCTTTTATTTTTGCCCTCTTTTTGTTTATTATGGAAATTGTGATATGTAATAATATTCACCCACTTTCAAAGTACACTTTAATTTGGCTAAGAATATAATGTTGTATGACTATCATCCTAACCAATATAAAGAGTGGTGCCTTTATTCTACAAAGATTCCCCGTGCCCTTTGCTCTGGGTCCCCCTGCTTTCCCCCAGTCCCGTGCAGCCCGCCATCTCCTTTGGGTCGCTCCAGTGCTGCCTCTTCTAGAATTTGGTACATGAAATCATTTAGTGTATAGCCTCTTCTGTTTGACTATTTTTTTTTTAACTTAGCATAATGTTTTTTGAGATTCATTCCTATTACATGTATTAATATTTTTTACTTTTTGTTGCTTTCTAGTATTTCATGGTGTGTGTGTGTGTGTAATTTGTGTTATCTCCAGTTTTTGGCTTTTACAAATGATACTACTATAAATTTTTGCACACATGTTTTCATGCAGATGTGTTTTTATTTCTCGAAGGTGAATACCTAGGAATGGAATTGCTTGACAGTATGCTACAATAAATGAACATTTGACATTAAAAGATATTGTCATATTGTTTTGCAAAGTGGCTATAACAGTTTGCTTTCCCATCAGTAACATAGGAGACAGTTTCAGTTGCTCCACATTCTAACCAGTCTCACCAACCCTTGGTGGAGACAATCTTTTTAACTTCAGTCATTCTCGTGGGTACGCCGTGCTAACAACATAGTGACTTTACACCCATGACTTTTGCAACTACTAATTTGTACTTCTTTATTCCCCCTATCTCACTGAATTATTTTTTATTAGTTTCAGGTGTACAAAACAACATAGTGATAAGATATTTATATGCCTCACAAAGTGATAATCCCAGTAAATCTATTCTTCATCTGACGCTGTAGATAGTTATTTCAATATCATTGACTGTATTCCCTATACTGTACTTTATATCCCTGTGACAATTTTTTAAAGTTGCATTCAATATTGTTTTACATTAGTTTCAGGTGTGGAGTGTATTGGTTAGGCATCTATATAATTTATAAAGTGATCCCCTGATAAGTGTAGTACTCACCTGGCACTATACATAGTTATTGCAATATTATTGACTATATTCCTCAAACTATACTTTATATACCCATCTTTATTTTGTACCTCTAAATTCCACTGAATTAAAAATAATTATTAAAATAATTATATAGCTAACGTACAATATTATATTAGTTTCAAGTATATACCAGCTATTCAATATTTATATACCTAAAGAAATGATCAGCATGGTAAGTTTGGCAACCATTTGACACTGCACTATGCTATTGAAATATTATTCACTGTAGTTCCAGTGTTGTACATTACATCCCCATGACTTATTAGTTTTATACTGGAAAATTTGGCACTATACATAGTTATAAGCATATTATTGTTCATATTCCCTAAGCTTTACTTTACATCCCTGTGTGACTATTTTGTAACTACCAATCTGTACTTCTTAATCCCTGCACCCTTTCTCACTCACCCCCCAGCCAATCACCCTCCCATTGGGCAACCACCAAAATGTTCCTGGTATCTAGAATTTGCTTCTGTTTTCTTTGCTTGTTCACCTTGTTCTTTAGATTCCATGTACAAGTAGAATCAGATTGCATTGTCTTTCTCCACATGACAATCTCTACTCAGCACGATACCACCAGGTCCATCCATACCACCACAGATGTCAAGAACCCATATTCTTCCAAGGCTAAGAAATAGTCCCTTGTATGTAGTACCACCTCCTCTTTATCTACTCATCCATCGACGGACAGCCAGGCTGCCGCCACATCTTGGCTATTGTAAACAAAGCCACAATAAACACGTGGATGCACACTCCCCTGGAAGTAGCATTTTGGGTTTCCGTGGATAGATACCCAGAAGTGGGATTATGGGTCCTTCTTTATCTGTTTTAAAGTCTATTTCATCTGGTATAAATATTGCTACCCCAGTTTTCTATTTATATTTATTTTTATGAGATATCTTTTCCCCATCCCTTTACTTCCAGTCTATGTGTGTCTTTTGATCTGAAGTAAGTCTCGTGTATGCAGTATATGTAAGGGTCTTGTTTTCTTGTCCATTTAGCCACTCTATCCTTTGGCTAGAGCATTTAATCAATTTACATTGATTGATATGCAGTCATTGCTACTTTATCATTCATATTGTGGACTTTTTCAAAGAGTCCCTCTAAGATTTGCTGTATACTGGTTTGGTGGTAATGAACTCATTTAGTTTTTTTCTTGTCTGGAAAGCTCTTTATCTCTCCTTTGATTCTAAATGATAACTTTGCTGGATAAAGTAAATTTGGTTGTAGTTTATTGCTTTTCATCACTTTAAATATTTTGTGCCAATCTCTCTGGCCTGCAAAGTTTCTGTTGAGAAATCAGCTGACAGTTTTTTGGGAGCTCCCTTCTAGATAACTTGCCATATTTTACCATGTCTAATGCACACATTTTTTGCCCAAATTTGTGAGGGAAAAATAAGGATATACATTATACCTGGGTAGTATTAATTTCATATCTATATAAACATTTAAAATTCTTTTATTTATACTTATGAATTAAAAGTATAAATCTAGAAATCAATGATATCTGTATGCAAAATAATACTCTGGAATATGATAACATGATAAATGCTAAAATTCCTCTATAATTCAAAGACAAGTACCTAAATATGAACAAATAAAAATTTGAATCAAAAAATTAAAATGAAAGACTTTTTCCAAAAATGTGGGTGCACATTACGCGTGGGAGCTCATTACACACAGGAGTGCATTATACACAGCAAATGCTGTAACTGCTTTTCTCTTGCTGCTTTTAAGACTGTTTCTTTGTCTTTAACCTTTGACATTTTAATTGTGATGTGTCTTGGTGTGGGCCTGTTTGGGTTCATCTTGTTTGGGACTCTGTGCTTCCTGGGCTTGTACTTCAATTTTCTTCACCAGGTTAGAAAACTTTTCTGCCATTATTTCTTCAAATAAGTTTTCAATTCCTTGTTCTCTCTCTTCTCCTTCTGGCACAATTATGATGCAAAATGTTGTTATACTTGAATTATCCCAGAGGCCCCTTAAGCTATCATCATTTTTTTGGATTGTTTTGTTGTTTTGTTTGGGTGTTTTCTTCTACCTTATCTTCTAAATCACTGAATCCATCTTCTGCTTCATCTAATCTCCTATTGATTCCCTCTAATGTTTTCCTCATTTCAGTTATTTTATTTTTCATTTTTTGACTGGTATCTTTTTATGTTTTCTATTTCCATTTTTATGTTTCCTATCTCTTTGTTGAAGTTCTCTCAAATCACTGAGCATCCTTATAACCAATGTTTTGGACTTTGCAATTAGTAGATTGCCAGATTCCATTTTGTTTAGTTCTTTTGATGGGGCTCAGAGTGAGTCCATCAGAGATTAAGTCCTTGCATGACCCTTTAGGAGGAGAACCTGGGACTGCAGCTGCCCCCCTTCTCACTCACCACAACTCTGTTGTTTTTCACAGCTAGAAGTTTCAGCACTGAAACCCTGGGCTGGGGAGCCTGGTGTGGGGCTGGAACTCTCACTCTGCAGGGGGAAACCCCGCAGCCTAGACATCCTTCCTGAGTTTAAACCCTGTGTGTATCTGAGAGATACATTTATTATTAGCATGTGCTGAAATGTGAAAAGAATTTAAAAACACTGAAAATGTAATAAAATACATAATTTTTGGTATGTTTTGTAACACATGTTTTGCAAAGCAAACTATTGAAGATTCTGATTATTAATATTAAAGACAAGTTTTGTGTTTTTTTGTAATACCTATGTTTCTATTATTTGGTAAGAAAAAATTTTTTCTTTTATAAATTTATTGCGGTGACATTGGTTAGAAAATGTTTTTTATTCTTTATATTTTTATGTTTTTTTGTTTAATAATTTCAAGATTGTAACTGAAAATAAATTTAAAAATCATATATTTTATTAAGTTTGCAGTATTTTAATTTTTTTTTTTTTTCATTTCAGCACATACTAGTAATGAATGTATCTCTTGGATACACGCAACCTATGCCCTAATTTTTTTGACTGCACCCTCCGCAGGGTTAACTGCCACGCACAGGTGTGGGACCAGTTTATTCCATATCTCTGTCCTTCTTAGTGGTCTCAATGTGGCTTCTTCTCTATGTCCTTAGTTGTGGGACTTCTACTCAGCTAGCCTTCAGGAGATTTTCCATGACGGTTGTTCTGTAGTTTAGTTGTAATTTTGATGTAGTCCTGGGAGGAGATAAGCACTGTGTTTACCTACTCTGCCATCTTGACTGGTAACCTAGCCCTGCATCTTAATAGCTGAGGGAACTGAGGCTCAAAGAATTTAGAGATTTAGGGTCCTTAATAAAGTGGTGATATGAAGATGGGAGACAGAGGCAGTGGTTAGGGCCCTGAGAAGCAGAAAGAAGAAAAGCAGTGTGGATCGATAAAAGCACAATCCTGCTACTGATTTATCATCTGGAAGATCCAGACGTGAACACCCATGCCCATTGCACCAGCTTTCTGTTGAAAGCTTCTGGCCAGGGTTAAGGGTTGGGGGAGGGAGGCAGCGGAAGTGGCTGCCAAGGCTGGAGAAGAGGCTTTCTGTTGGTCCAGCAGGTGGCGCCATCCGGCTGATTATCCAACGAGAGCTGACTATGGGGGGCGGAAATACATGCATCAGAGTTTTCCAAACTGTGCGTGTCTGCAGGAGCTGCCACTGGAGCAGGAGGGTGCCGGCCTGGTACTTTCTGTCCTGGGGAGTGAGACAGAGGGTATTTGTCCTCACCTTGAAAATCTGACCTCTACATGCAGGAGTGCTGGAGAGAAGGAACGTTTCTGTGTGGCTCCTGGGCTTGCCAGCCGGGGTGGCCAGTGGGCAAGGCTCCAGGGCAAACCAGAATGCTCTGCTTTCCCTCAGCACTTGGCGCTCTCTCTGGAACAGGGTGAAAGGCTCCCACGTAAGGAAGAAAGGAATATTCTTTTTGAACACCTTGGCCCTTCCTGCAGCAGCTGGCCAATTCCATTTGGCTCTGAAGTTGCCCTTGAGATGTGAGAATTCATGGAATAAACTAATCAATTTTAAACATGTTTCTAAATATGCCCATTTGAACTTGAATTCATATGAGTATGTCTAAAGGGCTGGGGAGAACTAAGGTCCTTGCCGTCCTGGCACTCATCCCTGCAGAGTGTCAGCAATAGCATGGCAGTTGCAGGTGCAAATGGTAGCTTTGAATTCAGACACTTCCATGACTTGCTGTGTGACCTGGGCAAGTTTCTTAACTTCTCTGTGACTCGGAGTTTTCTACTGTAAAATGGAGTGGTAGCCATTCATATCTCATCAGTTTACTGTGAGGATTAATACCTGTATAGCACTTAGGGACAGTATCTGATGCATAGTTATTATATCTAAGCAGTTATTACCATCAGCAGAACGTAGGATCATTTTATCAATGAGGTCATGTAAAACTAACACCTGGCATGCGCAGGTTCCCAGTGATGCTGACTTGGATTTAAGTAGGGGAAGAAAGAGCTAGCAGGAGGTGGAGACTGCCCGTACTGGTGGCTGGAGGGTCCCCAGGAGTGCCCAGCCCCGTACCAAGTGGCATCTTGCTATTCAAAGACTCAGGGAAACTCTGAAGAGTGGATGGGAGAGGGAGGGGGAAGGGTGGGAGTGCTGCAGCTTACAGTTGGGGTGCCAGTGGCAGACTGGGGCACCCATCTGGGTCCATGCATTGAGCCCAAGTAGGCACAGAGCCCAGCTTCAGGAGCCATGTCACCCAGGAGCAGAGCCAACCAGTCTGGTCTGGGAAAACCAGAAGCCAAAGACAAAAGCTGTCCAGCAGCCAGGTCCATATGGTCAGGGCAGGGAAAGAGATTCAGCTGGGCATATGGAGCCAGCTCCTTTGTGACCTCTGACACCTGACTTGGGAAGAGCAGCAGGGAAAGCAGGGTTGGCAGAATAAATTGTAGCAACCTCTCTGGGCCCCTCCAGCCAGATCAGTAGGTACCTTCTGGAGTTCCCACACTAGACCAGGGGTTACCCCTTAACTGCTGGATCCTGGGTAGTGGTAGGAGGAGCACCACTCAGGCAGGGGACTAGGCAGCAACTTTTTTGTCAGCTTGGAAGTATTTCAAAAATTTAACAAACCAGCATGTCTGTGCTAGTGTGCCCCAGCTCTGGCCCTCCTCTTCTCCATCCCTGTAGCTGCCCACCTGTCATTGGCCCATGAGGGCACTGAGGGATGGACAGCTGGGTGGGGCTGGGAAGGCAGGCCTTGACTGACCTCTGTGTTGTTGTCTTATTCCCATGGCATCTGGAGTGTGTCTCAGATGGGACAGGGACCTGGTGGTGAAGAGTGAGGGGCCCTGCTTTCAACCAGCTTGGGTTTGAGTTATGATTCTGCCAATTCCAAGCTGTGTGACTTTAGGAAAGTTACTTGTCCTCTCTGTGTCTCAATCCTTTCTTTCTAAGATGAGAACAATAATAGTGCCTCCCTCACAACATACTGTGAAAATTTACTGAGCAATGCATGCAATGTATTTCTAATCATTGTAACTATTCATACTTATAATACTTAGAATTATTCAGCAAGCATTAACTTTTATCACTAAGTACAAATGAAATTTGCAATGTATCCCGGATGACAGAATTTCTAGCCTTAAGGACACATACAGATTCGGGAGGGAACTGTGAACTGTCAATCCTGTCTGGCCTTGTGAGGATGAGCTGGTGAATCTGGGATCAGAGAGGGAAGGAATTGACTGAGCCCAGAAGAATGATTCCTTGCAAAGCACCTGGGAGGAGCCTGGCCTCCTGATTTGTGCAAGCATTTTTTATGAGTATAGTGCTTTGCTATAACGACCCAGTTTCTTTTCTCCTCTTCTTCTATCCAAGTGGATGCTTGGTCTCCAGTCTCCCAAGATGAGAAAGAGAGTTGAAGGCAGAAATTGCCAGAACTCTTCATGGTTTTATTTTCCAAGGTCTTAGCCTCAAAGGGCAGGAGAGATTGGCAGACAGGAGAGCATCTTGGATAAAACACACAGGGAGAAGGATTTACCCTGGCTCTAGAGGGATTTGGAGAGAGAAGCGAAGGGGCTGGTTAGAACTTGGCCGTGGGCCTGCACTGGCTGCCATGGGGGCCCCACTGCTGTGTGTTTTCATGAGTTCATTTCTGCAGGTCCAGCTACTTCTGTGGCTAAGTTTTGCTTCAGAAATCCAGGCCACTGAAGGAGCCTTTCCGTCAGAACACACTCAGCAATGAATGGCTGCAGCAGTGCTGTTGCAGACACCTTCTCCCTGTGCTCCTGGCGTGTGAAGGGTTTTATAAACTGCCTTGCTTCCGGTGCAATAGAACGGCTCTGAACTTGCTACCTATTACCTAGCAGTCATTTCCCATAAAGTTATTCCCCTTTGTTGCACCACGAACCATGCACTCCAGCAGTAGACGAAGGGTTTGCTGTTTAACCATCTTGTGCTCACACACAAGTGGGTTGGCCATGCCTTTGTGACACCGCTGGCTTGTACTTGTGTGTGCACTGTTCTCATTGGTGACATTATTATTAGAGGGTAGGCTGCCAGAGCTGACCTGACCTGAACTTAAATCTTCCCTCCCTCAAGCCCAGGTGTTACTGTGTGTTACCTGTCACTCTGGGGAAGTGGAATGGGTCCTTCCAATCAAAGTCTGTGATGTCACTGCTAGGCTTGCTGAGAAGTGTCCCAGGACCTCAGGGGGAAGTCCAGCTTGTAAAACTTTTATCTTTAAAACGTTGTAGGTTGCTTTTCTTCTCCCTGTGTTTTCAACAGTGTGTAATAGTAATCAGTTCTTGTTCAGCCTCCTTTATGTGTCATCTTAGGACCAAGCTGGGCTGGGTGATGGGGTGCTGGTGTGTCAGTGAATGGGCCGCGTGGACAGAGCTGATGGCCTGGCTCTGGCTGCTGGGCGGCTCTGTCCTCCAAGGCCTTGGACAGTGCATGGTGTTGATGTTTTCCCCATGGCCCCGGTCCTGGGCCCTGCGATGAGGTGGAGGAAGGCATAGAAAGGAAGGAAAAATATTGAGCATCAAGCTCCTGGTTGTTGCTGTAGCAACGTTCAGAAATAACTGGAGATCAATAGCAGCGACCTGAGTTTTATTTGCGTTTATTTTCTTTTCAGGAGCAACATCAGGCCTAAAAATAAGAATGATAGAAACCAACTGCTGGGCTGGTTACTGAGGCTGCAAGGTCTGGAAGGTCCACGGCAGAGGACAGAGACAGGGGTCTTCCGAGTTGCACTGGTGGGAGCTGGGGATGAAGGAAGAGCCCTGTGGGGGGACCCCTGCCAGGCCATTTAGCCTGGTTTGTAGCCACACAATTCGGCAGCCTGGTTCCCGTGAGGAGGGAAAAATCAATAATGCTAGCCGCACATTTGTGCTTCTCCCAGCTTCTGACCACTTTAACTTTCATAAAGAGGCATCAAGGAGAATAAATAGAGAGCTTAGAGGTGGGGAGTTGGATTTCTGCTGTTGTGGAATTAGGCTGACCAGATGCACTGTTTTAAATGGGACCGAAAACACCGGTGCTGTCCGATGCAAACAGTACGTGTGGTGAGCCTGCTGACACCTTCAATTTAGCCCAGTGGGACTGGGCTCATCACATGTACTGTTTGAAATGGGACAGGATCATGGTTTTCTGTCCTGTTTAAAATGGCAAGTCTGGTCTGCCTGGTAGTAGAGTTCTTATGGGACTTGAAGGAGCAGTTAGTCCATTCAGGATGCTTGAAACAAATGTTGAAGGCCAAGGTCTGTGCTTCTAGTAGAATAAAGGCTGCGATTTGGATGAAGTTATTTCTGGCACATGGTAAGCCTGTGTGCTGAGGTCTCCTGGGTCACCCCAGCACTCCTGCGTTAGAAACCACAAGGGGCATGATGTGCATGTCCCCACGATTCTTGTAACTTTCTATGAGTTATACACACAGATAACCCCCATATAACATGGCACCTCTATAACACAGGTGCATTCTAACACAGTTCGAGAATTGGGGAAAACCCTCGTACAACACGGCATCCTAGAACACAGTTTCACTCTTAACACAGTTTAAGAATTAGAGAAATGATCAAACAACATGAAGCGTAATAAGAGCTTTTAAGAGAAGAAGATATCTCATTTAAAATTTTTCATTTGAGTGTAGATGTAGTATCAGATTTGATTGCTAAAAGCAAGCAATCTAAAATAACAGATTTTTTTGCAGGAAGTAAAGAATAAAAGTCAAAATTATGCTGACGAAAGTTCAGAGGATGAAGGTATCTTGTCAAATAGAAAACACCCTTGGTTAATGGTGCTTAGTAGTGATGATAAAGAAAACATTATTTAATACATATTAATATGTTATACTTTTGGTGAAAATGGCTTTAATAAAGATATTTCTCTTAATTATAAAAATATAATAGCACATTTTTTAAATTTCTGGAACCTGACCCCCTATTTTGTACAAGTTCTTTGTTTTGTACAACACAGATTTGCATAACGTGACATTTTAAAGGACTCTAACAGCCATGTTATACTGGAGTTACTTATATGATTAATTAATTGATTGATCAATTTGTCATTAATGTATTCATTCATTCACACAAATGTGTATTAAGAAACTGCTGTGTGCCACTCACTCGTCAGGTGATCACAACAGAATATATGTCCCCAAGGAGTTATGGTCTGGCTGGGGAGGCAGCCTGTCAGCAAATGCACAGACATCCGGTGGGGGGGACAGTGTGAGGAGAAAAGCGAAGGAGGACGTGTGGGATGTGGGGCTGGGAGCTGGGTAAGATGACAGATGTACTATTTAAAATGGGACAGAAAACAACCTCAGTGTCCTGGCTCAGCCTATGGCTGGAGGCAACTTGCTTTTTATTCCAGGGCTTGGGGACTGTCTCTCCGAGGAGATGGCTTTTGAGCAGCACCCTGAGGAAGAGGAAGGAGTGAGTACGAAATTTCTGGAGGAAAGCAGCCCAGGCAGAGGTTAAAGTTCAGATGCTCAGAGGCACGAGCGTGCTGCTGTTTGATGGACAGCAAGAAGGCTGGTGTGGCTGGGGTGGAGAGAACAGAGGGCAAAGACTGGGGCGATGTGGTTGGAGACAGGCAGGGACCAGCTGACATACAGCCTGGGGGGCCTTCAGGGGACTTGTGGGGCATCTGTGGGGTGCACACAGCATAGTTGGCTTATGTTTAAAAAGAATCATCTGCTATTTTTGCCACTATTAAAAAAAGTGTCTGCTGAGGAAAGGCTGATGTTGGGCAGCAGGAGGAAAGAGTGAGGGAGTCACGGATGGAGGCGTGGACCAGAGTGACCAGGGGGTCACAGCAGGAGTGGAGGGCACTGGGGGGTTCTGGATAGACTCTAGTTGTTGCTGGAATGATTTACTGAGCCATTAGAAGAGGTTTGTGGTGAATTTAATACATAATGTTAGAAGGATCATGTCAATTAGTATACCCATTAACATATGAGAACTATATACTACAAACAAAACATATAATTTATTCAAATATCACCCAATCCCTTTCATTTGTTCACACTGCATTCACAGGTCAACTCACTGAGTCCTTAGAACCTCCTGAAGAAGATTATAGTTTAATTTTTCAAGGTGAGGAAATGGAAACTCAGAAGGAAGAAATGATTTCCCCCAAAACACACCTACTTTAATTTTATTTTTTAGGGGTTCTTCCCCTATTGTAGAGTCAATGTTCTGACATGAAACCCTGAAACTACATTTGTCTTCTCACCAGTCTCCCTACTAGATCACGAATTTTTGAAACTCGCAGCCTCTGCCTCACCATCTTTTTGCACAAGGCTCGAATTTGGAGCTGCCCACCAGAGTCGGACGCTTAGCAGCCCTGGAGACCTCTGCAGGCACATTGAGGGTAAAACCAGAGCAAGGGAGGGGCCAGGTGTTGAGACTGGGAAAGGCGAGGTTGACATCTGCACCATGGGTTGACTTGTCACCCCAGCAAGGGGGGTTGGAAATGGGGGTCAGCAATGAATACTCTAGATAATGGATGAGAAGTCCAAGTGGGTAGTCCGGGAAAAGTTGGGTGAGGAGTTTCTAAGTGTCCACCGTAAATCCCTTTCGAAAGATTATGGTGATAACCCAGGGACATGTCTCTGTGAGTCTGGCTTCTGATGGCCCTTTACGTATAGTGCATATTGATGAAATATATAGAGGGTGAGCAAAGAAATGCAGCACTTTGTTCTCATAGTCCTCTCAGGGCCTCCTGATTGCTCAGATGAGGGTGCCTTGGTGAGCTTCTCTTCAGAAGTTGCAGCTAACCTGGAAGGATGTCCCCTTTGGAGAGCTCTCAGGTTGTGGATATGACATTTTGCTTGCACTTTGCTGGACAACTCTGAGCCCATGAGGGACATGCATCTTGGAGTGATTCACTTCAGGAGCGAGGGAGACAGGCTATTCACATATGAATTCCTTAGTCATGTGTTGATGTGATGATGGGAGGGCAAGGCAGACGCTTTGGTGAAAGGAAACACGCAGACAAGGAAATGTAGCACGCGAGGCTGCTTGTTCTGAAGTGGTAAGAAGCAGGGACATGACGCTGCATGGTCTGAGTATCATCACTCCTGTGCCGGAGGGCTGGCTGCAGGGCTGATGATAACTCAGCAGAAAAACCAAGAGGTGGATCTCCAGATTCCAGAGGTGCTGCAGAGAGATTAAGCCACTCACCAAAACAGAGGTGTGTCTGTTGCCATCAAGGGGACAGCAGATATCTGCAGAAGGATTCTGCGGAGAACCCACTGAACTCCCCATTAAAAAAAACTTGTACTTTAAATGCTGGCCAGGCCCAGAGAGTACAGAAGTGCTTACAACACTCGCTTGGGGAAGCACTTTCCCTGCTCTCCTGACTTCCGGATGGGCCAGCGCGGGCGGGGCAGCCAGCTGATGGCAGGCGGGCATGCGGTGGAACGATACTGGCCCTGAGCTGGTGAGGCAATAATTGCTGAGGGTGAGTAGTGGATTTATTGTACTATTCTTTTACATTTGTGTGTGCTCAGAAGTTTCCATATTTAAAATATTAAGAACCTGAAAAACAACAGCAGGTGGCAGTTAGGAGAAGGGGAGACAAGAAGGGAGGGCTTTGTAACTGCAGGTAACCCTAGCAGAGGAGGGTAAGTGTTCTTTTCAAATTAAGATTGAAGTGTTGATTAGTAGACGGAGCTAGACCTAATTTCACAATCAAGACTGAACTTTGTGACTTCAAATGACTGCAGGACTTTATAATCACCGAAAATGGCTGGGAAAGTCCTAGAAATTAATCCTATGAGCAGATGAGAAAACGAATCCCACTGAGCGAATTTAAAGGGCATTTGAGAATTTTAGTTGAGGGGAAGCAATCATGTTTTATATGGTGTGATTTTGATCTGGTCTGAGACAGTGTAGACGTAAAACCCTGCTAGGTTGTGTGACCTTGGCTCTTGGTTGTCTCGTCTGTACGATGTCTGTGACGATGCCTATAGAAGGTCGTTTGTTAGAGGCGATATACACAAACGACTTTGTATAACAAATTGTAGATGCTATTGTTAATCTAATTATTATGTTATCATGTTATTACAACAATACATAGCATTGGAATCAATGTCAACAGATATTTATTAAGTACAACATGTCAAGCCTTAGGACAAGCTCAGAGGACATGGAGGACAAAGAGAGAGAGAAAGAGAGCCTCTTTGTGATTGTATCTCAGGGGACCAGCAGTAAAATTCTGGACATTTTGAAGGCCTGGGGTTATGCCTTTGGGACAGTGTCCTATGCAGCAGCCCAGGCAGTGTTGTGGGTGAGTGTCCTTAGCTCCTGGCCTGGTGAAGAAGGTGAGTCCCTCGGGCTGTGAGGAAGCACATCTTCTGGGGCCTAAGAAGAGAGATGACTCTTGGGAAGGTCTGATCTGCTCTGACGTTCTCCATTGCTTTCTTCATTTTCTATTTCTACCTTCCCTCGGATTTATTTTCCTATTCCTCTCCTTCACCTCTGATTTTTATTTTTCCAACAGCTGGGTTACTTTAGCCACGCCAACAATTTGAAATTCTAGTTCTATACCAAATCTTTCCGTACTGTGTATGTCTTTGTTTCAAGACCCCTGCTCACAGAGGGGCTGCTCTGACAGCTTGCTGCCTGTGAGAGGCCCCCCGCCTGCCTGGTTCTGCGTGCTGTGACCCAGAAACAGGCACCTGTTCTTAAACTGCCATCTTTGAACTAAAAGCATTAACCTTACTTGTTCTTGAGGATTCCAGAAGAAGGAACTGAAGGAAGAGCTGAATTTTAGATGTATGTTTCTTTGTCACATGCCATTGCTCCTCTTCCGGAGGCCTTTCCAAAGTTAAGAAACAGCTCATAAAATATTAACGGTGGGATTAGCTTTATAAATTGCATCCTTTAAATCATGAACACTATCAACCAAATCCTTGCCATGAGGGAGAAAACAAATGAGCTTTTCCACTACATTTTTTCATCTCCATTTCCTTCGTGTCTTTATTTTAGTTTGTTATAGTAGTAGTATTTTTACTTGGCTAAGGTTTATAACATTTGCATTCTGGTCACTACATTTCATACTTGTTTGATTTTAGTTGTACACTTAAATAGATTAATCACCACTAATCTTTTATACAACTTTTCACACCTGATTTTTTATTTTGATCATTTCTTAGAAATTAAATCCGCTATCAAGTAGTTTTTACAAGAAGGGCTCATAGTAATGTATATTCAACACTTAGCATAATTCCAAGCAGTAATCATTGTTAAATGTTATTTAATAATATTAATAATAAATAGAATAATTATAATAATACCTTTTATTCTATTGAGAATATTTTACTTATTCTTTTATTTGTTTTCCATTTCCAAATTGATGTCTTTTTGTTCTTCACAGAATAAAATCATTACCTCTTTGTTTTTTTTTACAGAAGGATTTCTTTTTCTCATTTGCCTTTTTGTTTTGGTTTCTTTTATTATGTAGAAACTTTAATTGTATGTAATTAAATCTGATGATCTATTCTTTGTGATTTCCATTACTTCTAAATTTACATACTTGATATTCAATTTTATAATCTTATTTTTCTATAATTGTAATTCAATATCTTAATATGTTGCTCTGTATTTCATTAAGAAATGTATTTAGTATATGGTTTAAGGAGAAACTCAAAATTAATCTTTTTTCCCCAAATTTATAACAAGCACAGATTTTTACTAAGTTCTTCTCCTATATTTGTTGTATGTTAAATTCTAGCATATACCCTTCTCCACATTTTTTCTCCCCTGATTGTCATTTGTTTTCTTTTCAGCTGCTTATTTTCACACCTTGATTTCTTCCTTTTGCGATACAGAGCCTACCCCTTGCCCTGCAATTCACATCATTTGTGTCATTTAGAGACTTCTCTAAATCAGCTTTTTGCAAAGAGTGTTTCTGTGTTTCAACAAAGTCTGTAACATGCAGTGCAAAAAATCCTGTCGTGTCTCTCATTTCTCCAACTTAAACTTAATAGCAGAGCAAACTGCTATTTTCCATGTTTAACCAAAAACCCTGGAAGTAATTCTATCTAAAAGGTCTTACTTTCACAAGTCTGGGAGACCACTTGACCCCTCTGTTGTTACGCAAATTGATTCACTTTTCTCCTTGGTGAACAAACTTCTTTCACTGGAGGTTTTTTTTTTTTTTTTTTTTTTGTAGTATATGGGTAGTTCCCTGGCTGGGAATTGAACCCAGGCCGCAGCGCTGACAGCGCCAGCACCGAAGCCTTAAGCCACTACACCACCAGGGATCTCCCCACTAGAGATCTTAAGCATCTATGCAGGCAGGTACAAACCTGCAGCCTAGGAGGCTTTGAATGTGTCTCAACACATATTCTTAAAACATTATGAGAATTTTTTTGCAAACTATTTTTTTTTCTTCTTTTTTTAAAGATCATCTTCAGTGTTACTATATTTTATGTGTGGCCCAAGACAATTCTTTTTCCAATGTGGCCCAGGGAAGCCAAAATGTTGGACACTGCTGATCTACAGACTGAATAGGATCACAGAAGGATTTATTATACCATTACACTGGGACAATGAGTGTAGACTCGCCAAACACTTATCAAACCAAAAGAGCCACCCTGGGCAACAGCTATGAGACAAACACATTGTTTCTACCTCCATTATAGTGTTTAATAGCTTGTTTGTTAATTTTTTAATGTCTCTCTTTTCTCAACATACTGTGTGAGTTGCCGTAGGGCATGAAACATGTATCTTGCATTCTGTGCCTCCAATGCGGAGCACAAACTCTACAATGTGGTGGAGGCTTACTTACTATTTATTAGTGAGTGATTGACTTTCTTAAACCCCACTCTCTCCCCCAATCCAACCTATTGACTAACCAACCAGTTGACCAACTATCACACAATTAAACAAGAGCAGTGACACTTTGTTAAGGCCATTTCCCACATTTACTTAAGTCAGTTGTGTTTGTATGCAGTCAGGCTGTTTCAGTTACTGGATCAAGATTTTGTGGCAAACCCAGAGATGAAGCAGACACTTTTTTTTTTCCTCAAGGAACTCAGAATTTCTTTTCTTTGTTTTTTTTGCTTTTTTGGTATGTGGGTAGCTCCCTGACTGGGAATCGAACCCAGGCCGCAGCGTTGACAGCACCAGCACTGAAGCCTTAAGCCACTACACCATCAGGGAACTCCTGGAACTCAGAGTTTCTGAGACTAGGTGACACATTAGCTTATATTTAATTCAAATCAAAAATTGATTCATGCCACACAAGCTGTGTATCAAGAGAGAAAAGGAAGTAAGAGAAGAAATTTTTTCCCCATTAACCTTTGGGGACAAGAAACACCGTAATTTTGGTTTTATTAAAGGCTGCCCCATGATTAATATTTCCATCTAAGAAGCAATTAAGGAATTATTGTCCCAAGAGATTGTGACAAAAAGAATCAAACCATGCCAGCTCTGTTCATGCAGAATAAGACTCAGCTTTGAGTATTGAAAATTAAGTCTATTTAGACTCAAGTCTTACATTTTGTCCTTAACTTTTGCTCAGGTGCTGTATAAGAACCACTGAGTGGAAAAGTAATAAATTACGAAGAACTACTTAGCAAATACAATCCACAATGCTAAATGGAGTACATTATAATCATGGTGTGATAATCAGAATAGTAATAATTTAACACGTGTAATAGACTCCAAGGGGCAACAATCCGTGTTAATCCATTAAAGCACTTGCACTTTGAGATATAAAACTGTACTTTTCAGTGTTAGAGGAAGTACTTAATTATTTCCCACTATTATCGAAATTGTGAAGAAATCATCTTGCCTCAGTGCTGTAATCATATTGTGTTCACAAGTGTGTCTAATTGTAAACATTTTATCAGAAATATTTTTGCAAATCCAGTTAAATTTTAAGGTGCTAACTGGAAAGGTTTACTACAATGCCTGTTTAAAAATACACAAGATATCAACTCAAAAATAAGTATGTTTCACATATCTAGATTCAGAGGAGAGTAGAGTAGGAAGGGACCCTCCCTATACTTAGGAGAGAATAGTGGCCAGCCAGAAAGGCCATCTGTCTTGCCAAGCAGAAGTAGGGCCAGGAGCAGACCCTATGCTTCCTTGCCTTCTGTCTTTTGCTTGGAAACTTACATGGTGTTGTCATTAGAAGGTTGATTGAAAGCATTTCCCTTTCATGGTCATTTTGACTTTATGGAAGAGCCAGAAGTCACATGGTGCCAGTTCCAGTGAATAAGGGGGATGAGGGCACACTGTAATTTTTTTATTTGACACAAACTGCCATACCAGAAGTGATGGGTGACCTTAATTGATTCAGGACATTGAGGTAGCCATGGCAGCGCAACTAAAGACATTCACGTGAGAGGACTTCCCACATTGCTTCAGAAAGTGGCTAGAATAATGGGATAAGTGTGTTCGAAGTGAGAGGGATTAATGGCAATATATCTTTTACTGTAATTTAAAAAAAATATTCACCATATATATTTTTTTTAATCACACCTGTATGTTAGGCACTCCTCTTGAAGCTGCAAGTGATGAATAAAACAAGAAACTTCTCTCAAAAGAACTTATAGTGTGGGATAGAGAGGGGCCAGAGGAGTGAAGTGGAGAGGATTAGGGTAAGTCCTTGGCTTTGGCAGGTGTTCTCAGGAATGACAGGAGTCTTACTTCACATCTGAGCCGAAAACTTTCTTTGCTGTGAGCTTCTCCATTTCCACCCATCCCATTGTCATGACATTCTCCTCATTCCTTTAGTTCACCAGCTTCAAAATACCTGCTTGTCTACACTAGTCATTTCTCACAGCCCTTTTCAGAAATTTCCCACATGATTAATGTTACATTAAAAAACCTCCACTTTGGGTATGTTTGTGGTAGATGTCACACACCTACAGCTGTCAGTGGGTCATGCCGTGTGATAAATGAGTTAAAACAGAACTCTGAAGACACTGTCACTTTCTTCCACTAATGTAAGAGCCATGGATGAGTCCCTGCACTGTCACTGCTCCAAATCACACCTGAAATCAATAACAGAGTGCTGTGTCCAGAAAGTTCTCCTGATGTGAGTCCCGGGAACTCCAAGGATGGCAGGTACTAATGAGCTCCTTGCAGAAGCCCATTCTCCTCTATAGCAGTTGGCTGACAGTGGAATCCAAACTCACTTCTTGGTTATAGGTTTCTTTCTTCTTTCTGTCACTCTTCATTTGACATGTCTGTATTTTACTAGGAAGTAAAATGTGAACACTGTGTGGAAAACTATAAGGTCTGACAATTAAGTTCATGAACTTGCCCCCGTGCACTTATGCTGGCAGCACTGTACAAACAACTCGGTCAGGTGTCATAACCTCGGTGTATCTGTGTCTCACACTTGTGTTTGTGTCACCATGTGGCAGCGTCTTACTGAGAGGTGTTCATTATTGTTGTTGCGTGTTTTTGTGTGCTGTTGCGAGGATGTTGGAGCTTGAATTAGACCAATGAACAAACATTGAATTTCTTGTTAAACTTGGCAAGAGTGGAAGTAAAATCAGGGACATGTTAGTTTAAGTTTATGAAGAAAACAGCAATGTACAAGAGGATTAAATGTATTTCTGAGGGGAGAGAAAGTGTCACTGATGAAGGAGTTCAGGGCAACCAGTAATGAGCAGAACTGATGAAAAGATTGCAAAAATTAATTGAATTGTGCATCAAAAACTTTGGCTGCGAGAAGTAAACATTCATAGAGAAACAGCTGGAAAAATCTTAACTGAAAATCTTGGCATGAGAAAGGTGTGTGCCAAAATAGTTCTGAAGGAGCTCACTGATGAACAAAAGCAAAGGGGAGTAGAAGTTTGCCAAGACCTTTTGGAGAGGCAAGACGATGTTTTGGTCCATGTTATCACTGGGGATGATACATGGGTGTACCAATATGATCCTGAAACAAAGTGTCAAAGTGCACAATGGAAGTCAGCCAATTCTCCATGACCAAAAATTTTCATCAGTACAAATCAAGAGTCAAAATAGTGTTGCTAACTGTTTTTGATATTAGAGGGATTGTTCATTTATGAGATTGTACCAATTGGACAAACAGTCAACCAAGTTTACTATTTGGAAGTGCTGAAAAGCCTGCATGAAAAAGTTAGATGAAAATGACCTGAACTTTTCACAAGCAACTCATGGGTCTTGCATCACAACAATGCACCAGCTCACACAGCACTGTCTGTGAGGGGGGTTTTAGCCAGTACACAGGTAACTGTATTGGGACACCCTCCCTACTCACCTGATCTGGCCCCCAGTGACTTTTTTCTTTACCTGAACATAAAAGGAATATTGAAAGGAAGACATTTTGATGACATTTAGGACATCAAGCAACATATGATGACAGCTTTGATAGCCATTCCAGAAAAAGAGTTCCAAAATTGCTTTGAAGGGTGGACTAGGTGCTGGAGTCAGTGCATAGCTTTTCAAGGGGAGTACTTTGAAGGTGACAATAGTGATAATCAGCAATGAGGTATGTAGCACTTTTCCTTGAATGAGTTTGCCTACTTAATTGTCAGACCTCATATCTGCATCATATTTTTTGGAAGTCTGGAATTATCCCAAGGTGAGACATGGTGTCTGGTTAAATGAGCCAGCAGTCCCCATCGCCACGTCATCTACATTGATATGACTTAGTGCTGGGGAGATTGTGACTGTGTATTTGAACAATGTCTACCAGGGGCTTACCTGGACACCCTCTCTTTCTGCCTTTTTAATGTTAACGCTCTGTATTTTCATCCCTTGATGTCTATAGCCCCTTACCAAAGAGAAAACAAGGCAAATGATTTGGTTTTGCTTACTAAACTACAATCACAGCCACTAATGTATTTTTGTATCAAAGCCTCTTGGTTTGGTCCTGCAGTTGGCCTGTCAAGAGTGTTTGTAGTGGTTTAATCTCTGGAGGGCATCCTTATTCTTATATCTACTGGTTCTAAGGCTCTGCATACCTTGAAAGGAAAAGCAGCTGCCATTTCATGTACATTTGTGTGTGTAGTTGATAAGGAAGGCCATGAAAGGAATATCAAGCCGGTCCTCAATTCCTGCTCACCCAGGCAGGGGGAAACCATCTGATAAGTGTGGCCCACTGAGCACTGTCCCTTCAGGTCCAACAGGACTTCATTTAAGTCAGCTCTGTCTTGTTTACACTCTAGGAGGCCTCATAGTTCCTACCTTGCTCCTTGGTCTGGCCTTGAATGCAAGCTCTCTGTCTATCAAGAAGCCAATTTGGGCCACTCCCTAGATTCTGGGGGAGCTACCTTCTTTGCTTCATAGGGTGATGGGGAGATTCTTTCTCTACCCCTGTGGACAGGAAGTGCAACTGCCTGATTGAGATGGAACTGACAACAGAACCTTCATGAACGGAAACCAGGCTGCCATAACAGTCGGAGCATTATAACTGCATGAAATGTTAATGAACTATCACATCAGCTCCCTGGCTAAAGCAGTCAGCACTACATTGGTTTTTATTTCTTGACCACTCTTGAGTGCATTGAATATAAATGAGGTTGGGGGTTAAAAGGTGTGTAATTGCTGGTGTTAGATTGTGGCTACCTGGTTGTCACTAGATGGGGAGGGGGCTTCTTTCATGCTGCTCTGGGTGGCCCCATTGGAGACACTGGAAGCACAGCTCTTGTTCCTTCCCATGGCAGGTTGGGTAAAGCTTCTACTTTCCTCAGGGTGTAGTGCTGGTGGGCAGTATCCAGGAGAACACGTCTGCCTCTCCGTTTCCATGGATACAACTCTGGTCCAAGCCACCTTGTATCTGGGACTACTGCACCGACTCCTGAACTGCTTTCTCTGTACCTACTGGCCTTGCTTCTTTCTGTCCATTTTCCACTCTATAAATGAAACCATGCCACTTAAAATGTCCCAGCTACATTCTTGCCACAAATTGCCCTCCCCCTTGCTCATGAGTTCTTCCCTGTCCCAGGCCCATGGTACTTGCAGTTCCCTCTGGCCGGAGAGTCATCACATGTTTGGGTCTGTTTCATTCTTTAGATTTGCTCAAATGTCCCCTCTTCGAATAAGCCCTCCTTGGCTCTTATCTCTTGCATGCCTAACCTTACCCTGCCCTAGGTGCTATCTATAATATCTTCCTTTCTGTCATCATCTGAGCTGATTATTTGAAATTATATTTGCTGTGGTTATAGCTGTTGTTTATGAGACGAGGCTCTCATCTGTCTGGGTGAGGACTGTTGTCCCAATGCTCATAACTCAGCAGCCACTCAAGAAAATATGCCATTGAATGAATCTCTCTCTAAAGCTCTAGGTTTGTGGCCTATAGCTGCAGCTTTCAGAGTCACTCCAAAGCCACACATGGTCAAGAGTATGACAACAGAAAGGAGTTCCTCAAAAATCCTATCTCTGTATTTATGGAGGTTTAATTATATCTCTTGTAGGTTAGAACTTCAGTTTTCTCATCTCTAATACTAGTTTGAAATGGACTAGACAACATTTTATGATCTTTTCTGCTTTGAATTGTGATGATTTCAGTGTGTGTGATCTTCTGTCTCCCTGGAATCTCCATCTTCTCAGATTCTAGAAGGGGAATGATTGCTCACAGATAGTTATGGCATTCCTGTAGGTGCTATGTATTTTTGAGATGGATGTATTGACTGATCTTGCTTTTTTTTTGTCTTGGAGAAAACATATTTCTGATTTAGTTATATCTGATTTAGAAAAGTTCATGTCTTTTTTAAAGAGTAAGAGACATTGTGGGGTGCGTCAGTGCTGCACTGAAGAACTGAGAGCCAGGTTGTCTTGGAGTGTGCATGTTGGGGTTCTATCTGGTCACACAGGGATGGGGGCTGCTCTTCCCTTCTTGTCCTCTTACAGGGCCAAATCTATGGGTGGTAGGAAGTTAATTATTACCTCCTAGGATGCTTGGAACCTCCTCTCAACTTAAAAGGACAGTCATCATGCTGGTTCTTAGAAGAGAAGAGACACACACACACAATTATTTCCTTAGCTCTGTGCCTCTGTGCTTGGCATCCTTGATCTTTGATCATGACACTTATGCAGAACTCGATGTGGAGAGAAATATTGGCTGAAAAGATTCCACAACCCCCTCTACTTGGTGATTATTATGAATTTGGGTGTCTACCCTGTACCGAGTCACTATGGGAGCCAGGGGACACCGGCAAAGGCCACTTCATGGAATCTCCTCTCCACCATTGTCAAGATCAGACTCTCCAGAGAGAACAGGGGTTTGACAGAGGACAGACCTCCTCTCTGCCATGGCTCCTCTCAGCCCACCAAGGAATCAGTGCATGAGGCTGAGAGGCAGTGGTTTGGAAGGGACAGTCTGAGCCCTGGGAGGAATTGAGGGCGGATGTCTGAGAAGAGGGCAGATGCAAAGCACTTGGCAGGACAAATGGAAGTCCCTTTCCTGCTTCATGTGGAAACTCACACTTGTAGGGGCTGCACACTGCGCCAGGGGGTCCATATTCTCTGCTTCACTTAGTCCTCACAAATCGAATGAGCAAGATTTTAGGTTTACATTATTATTACATAGAAAGGGCTCTTTAAAAATGGTAACAAAAATTTTGTCCAAAGTTACACAGTCAGTACCTCTAAGTGAGATGTTCCAATTTTCTTTTGCTGTGTAACAAACCATCCCACAATGTAGTGGTATAAAATGACAACCATTTATTACACTCAGAGGTTCTGTGGGTCAGGACTCTGGGCAGGCCACAGTGGGATGGCTTGTCTCTGCTCCACCAAGGGCTCCAAGGACTGTGGGTGTTCCTGGTTGGAGGGAATCTCTGGAAGGCTGGGTTCTATTGGAATAATTGACACAAGCACCTACATGTGGCTTCTACATGTAACTTGGGCTTGTCCCAACCAGGTCCCTGGTTTTCGAGAAGTGTCCTAAGAGGGATCATCAGAGACCAAGTAGTCCTAAGGACCACAGCAACAGGTGCAAGACTTCCCCTGACCTAGCAATTCACCTAGCATTACCTCCTCCCTCTGCTGTGGGTTGGAGCAGCCACAAGTCAGTCCCTTTTCTCTTAGACCCCACCTCTCTATGGAATGACTGTCAAAGAATTTATGGCTGTGTTTTACAATGACCACACAGGATTTGAATCCAGGTCTCCTGACTCTACAGCCCTTGCCCTTGCCATTAGACATGTTTGCTTGTGTGTAAGAGCTACTATGTCTTAAGGGAGGCTTCAGCAGGGATGTGGAGAGTATGTCTATAACATAGTAGTCACCCTTACGTCCCTGGGGCCCTTTGAAAGAAAATGCAGCAAGTAGCAGCCTAATTGGGAGGCAGAATTCTAGAGTGGGTGCCAGGTGGCCCCATCTGGGCAGCTCTGGATGGCCTGCCACAGCTCTCTTGCCTCAGGTCTTCCTCTGTGGGAAGAGGATGATCACAGCACCTCCTTTAGGACACAGTGCCCAGGGGATGGGAAGGCCTCGAAGACTATCCAAACTGCTCTTCAGAGAGGATGAAGGCCTCTCTGTTGATGAGGAGGCCCTGTTGCTCAGTCCATTAGCCTGCTGCTCTCAGACATGCTCAGTGGGCCGGCCAGCCTTCTAAACCCAGCTGGAACCCTGGAAGCCTAACCAGGTGCCCTCAGACCACAGGGTCTTTTTCTTTCTTGATCATCTCTGTATATTGATTCTATGATACATTGTTCATTTGCTAATTCATCACAGGCTGGAAAAGGTAGTAAATGTGGAATTACAGTATCCTCTTAAAAGTCTTGGGCCCTGAGCACTAGCTGAGTAACCACAAGCATATCATTTCGCCTCAGTTTTCTACCAAACAGTGATCAGTGTGTCTGTTTCTCAGGAATGTCGTGGGGATTGAAGGAGCTAATATGAGAAAGTGCTTTCTAATCTGACAAGCATAATACATGTTAGAAGTTTTTATTATTATGATTTCCTCCAGCACTTAGCAAGCATAGTGCTTCACCCACAGCCAAGTGCTTTATAAATACGTGCACTTTAGTCTTGATTTTACTCCAGACCCCAAATGAAGTTCACATCAGAAGGAGACTGGATTTTCATCTGTCTTACTTGGGGACTTGTGTCACAGAAGCCTTTCCAAATAAATTGACCACACTGTGTTTTTACTTACCTGCCGGGCTAGAAAAGGGACAGCAGGCTTTTGGATCTGACACAATTACAGCATTGATTAAGAAAAAAATGACTCTGTCAGTTTAATTAAATAGCTAAGGCTACGTACCCCAATCTCAGGCTATCCACTTCAGGGCAATGCCAGCATGGGAGAAGGGATCTGGTGGCTCTTCTCGGAGACTTCGGAAGATGAATGAATTTTTCAGCAACTCACTTTATCTATTAGAGACTCAATTACATTAATCCAGGAAATGCATGGAAACAGTTCTCCCCATGTCAGGCCTCTGCAAAAAGAGAGACTGGGACCAACTCACCAGAGACAAATCTTGGTGCAGGGCACATTTCTGAAAAATTTCAATCTGCTCTATTTATATTGTCATCGATGGATTTATGCTTTAAACCCCAGGCATTTATTAGGTTCCCACTGTGTGCTCACTGCAGTTTTAGGAGCTATGCTGTCCCTGCATTTATGACAATTTTTCTGGTGTGTGTGCTGGGAAAATCTTTCAGAGCACAACACTGAGTCTACATGAGGACCAGACAGTGAGGCTGGAGAGAAGCAGTAGGGCGAGCTGGGCTATTGAAAGGGAAATAGTGCACGCAGTCAGCATTTGAATTGTATTTAGTTCAAGGTCCTTCTAACTACCTATGCAATACTGGGCACGTTGCTTAACCAATTTGACTCTCAGTTTTTAACCTGCTAAATAGTCTCATACAGAAGTAAAAAATCCAGTGACAACTACAGAGTGGAGCTCTGCACTCACTTAACCCAGGAAATAATTTTTAGGCTCATTTGAAAGGAAGGTAAGGGGGAATTGCGTTGGATGATGTTGGATTATTTCTGCTTAAACATATCCCCCCAAATTGAGTGTCTTAAACAACACTCATTTAATGATATCTCACAATTCCATGGGTCTCCTGGGACACAGCTGGTGGTTCCTCTACTGTCTTTCTTGGTATTTGTCACATACTTGCAGTCAGATGGGGCTGGGCCCTCCATGCTCCTCTATGTGGCCTCTGTCTCCACGGGGCATCTTGTCCTCTGGATTCTCCCTGTGTGGCTTCTCTCTCTGTCCTGGACTCTTTACATGCTTAGTCTAGTACAGGAGGTGGAAGTGATTAGGCTTCCTCTGTGCCTGTCTCCCAGTCTCAGGACTTTGCTTCCTCCACATTCTAGAAGTTGAAGCAGTCACAGGCCCAACCCAGATCCAAGGGGCAGGACACAAGTTCCATCTCTTGAGGGGCAGGCAGAGATGTTGGGGCAATCTCATGTATCTTACACTCCCAGCTCCAGGGCCCTTTGCTGGCAGCTGCCTGGGGATGGGAAGTTGTGCCTGTCCTTGTTTTGGATGACCCACCGCTGATGTGTGGAGGTAGGTTGGCCACCCCACAGGGCCTCCTCTCAGTGAACTTCTTTGGTGTGCAGGCCTTAGGATTTGACTTGGTCAGGACAGCTAGAATTTTGTGGGCTATCAAGGGTTTATTCACATAAACTTCCCCGCAAACTGATGTGTTTATTTACAATGGCACATTTTATTTTTCTTTAACAAAGTGTCTGGGAGCCTGAATTCTATGTTGGAGATTTTTAGCCCTGGGCTCAAGCCAGGGGCTGTGCGTTTCCTGAAGAATGTCTCATCTAGCTTGGAAAGACATTCAAGAAACATCCCAACGTACGTTCTCCTGGATACTTCACTGACTTTTGGCTTTTGTACTCTTTTCCAAGGACCATGTAGATCCTACTTCTGATCATACATTTTTAAAGTGATATTAATACTATTGATAAAGGTATAGATGATCATATTGAGACAGGTCTTGATCAGATTTGAACATTCTAGTCTTTCTGCTTTGACTTGAGAGGAATTAGACATTTGATGGTGACCTGCAGGTAACTAATGTCTCCCATCCATTGTCAACTTCATTAGAATAACTCATTGCCATGTTTGAATAGTGAGCGTGAGCCATGAGGACTTCCTGTATATTGACTGGGGAGGAGACAGGAATGCCAACAAAATGCATTTTTCCATTGTTCTCAAAAAGCCTTGAGATAATGGAAAAGAGCAAAGAAAGCAGGGAAGTAGAATGCCATGGCCTTTAGGGAATATGGTATATTGTTATGAACTATAAAGGGCCATAGATGTACACATTGTGGTGACTGGTGTGATTATTGATGGTTTCTTGTTTTGAATTTCCCAACTAAAGTATTTGAAAGTCAAGACCATGTTGTATACGGAAGTTTATTGGCACTGACTTTTTAAACATAAGATTAGATAACAAAGTGATAGACATTCAAGTAAAGAAAAATGGTATAGTAGGCAGACTCATGGCTACCCAGAGGATTCTACTACATAACTCCTGGGACTGCAAATATGTTGAGATACTGAATGCACATGCAAACATGTTATCTTACGGGGAAAAAGGGACTTTACAGATGCAATTAAGGTTATTAATCAATGACTTTGAGATAGAATGATTATCTCAGATCTTGGTAGACTCAGTGTAATAACATAAGTCCTTACAGACACAGAAAGAAGAGGAAATCAGATTCAAAGCACAAGAAGCACTCAACATGCCATGTTGGTCTCACATATTGAGGAATTAGAGTCCTCAGTCCTACAACTACAAGGAATTGCCTATAACCTCCATGAGCCTGGGAGGTAATTCTCTCCCAGAGCCTCTAGATGAGAACCCAGGCTGACTGAACCCATGACTTGGTCTTAGGAAACCCTAAGCAGTGAAATCAATCAAACTGTGCTGAACATCTGACCTGCAAAAACCATGAGGTAATAAATTTATGTTGTTTTAAGTCACTAAGTCGTAATTATGACAGTGGTATTAGAAAACTAGTAGGGATAACAAATTTTCTTGTCTTCCTCCATCTTTTCCCTTCCCCTTCTCTCCTCCTATTTTGCTCAGCCTGAGGTTCTCTGCAACCTCCAGAGAAAGGCAAATACCAGAGGAGTATCCGTCTTGATCAGAAAGCACGGGAGGCTAGAACATTTGATGAGCTGGGCTAAATGCCAAGCTCCAGGCTGCTGCATGAGGTGGGTGAAGATGATCAGGAATGGCTTCCACAGGAAGACTCCTGGGCTACTTTTATACCACCCTTACCATAACCTTGGGGTGTCTGAGCAGAACTCAGCATTCTGCAAGCTCCTCTGGGGCTCCCTTTTCATTCCTCCTCTCCCCTGCCTCTTGGTCATTCTGCTAAAGTTCCTTTCCACAAAATGTCTCAAAGATGAAGTAGGGTTTGCCACTCACATCTCCTTCCAATCTCCTTTCCTGGAGATGGTCTTCATTGGGCTCAGTTCAGATTTGGAGAATGAGCACTAACATCTGAATGAAGTTTATTTAGTCCCAGTAGAGAGGATTTGCAGACTCCAAGAGAAAGTTTGTTAACTCCAAACCTTTTCGTTACATGGGTATAGTAAGGCACTCCTCACTTAATGACCGAGTTCTGTTCTTAGGACTAGGTCACTATGCAAACTGATCGATAAGCCAGGGACTTCAAGGTGGCTGTCTTGTGGTGTGTCGTGGCGCCCCAGGGTACGTATTTGTCAGCGGATGTCACATAATAGCACACTTACAAACAAAATGCACAGTCTTGCATGATTGTGAATGCTTCATGTAGTGAATACTAACTGGCCGTGGGAATGAGACAAGAACTGAAAAAGGGGATTTCTTGTCCTGGAGTACTGGTCATGCGTCCAAGCAGTCATTAAACAGTAGTTAAGTGAGGAGTGGCTGTGATTTATTTATCCTTCCCTTCTTTTTGTTAACATTGGGAGGTTTCCATTGTTCTTTGCCTTCTACGAAATAACCAGTCCTCTATTTGGTCCATGCATTCCTTAAGGCGCAAAGCCGGTTTTCTGCGAAATCTTTCTTGAGGCACCGCAGTGTCAGACGTCACTCCCGCTTCCTTTTGCATTCCCACGGATATAATCCTTGTCAGGCTGTACTGAGGTCTCTGTTGATGTGTTGCCTTTCCTTCTGGACTATAGTTCCTTAAGTGTCTTGTTGTCCCAGCCCCCAGGATAATGTTGTGGGTGCCCACAGACTGCCCAGTAAGAGAGTGGGAAAGAAACAGTGAGTGAGTGTGGAAGCAGCCTGGTGAAACACAGACAGATGGGCCCTGCTGGGTTGCAAAAAGCAGCTGGGCGTGAGGCATAATAACCACTACAGTTAATTAAGCACATTTTTTTTTTTATTTGACCTGATTAAAAAGAAGTTAAAGCTACAAGAAGTTTCTTCTGAGGCGTTAAGGATGATATGAGTTGGGTGGAAGGGTGCTATGCACTCTGGAAGGAAGAGGCCAAGGAGCCAGGAGTTTGTGGTTGGAAACTTAGCAGGGCCACCAGCTGGTGGTGACCTTGGACCTTCGGCTTCCCACCCAAGGCGATGAGAATGTGCATTCCCTGAGTACTCAGAGCTCTTCCAGCAGGCACCCACGGTGTTGGCTGGGCAGTCTACGATGAGCAGTTGGTTAGTTCTGCACCTTGATGGCTGGAATCTACTCCAGGATCAGGGGAGGGAAAACTGGAAATTAAGGCCCACTAATATGTTCACATTACACAGTCAATTACTGTTTTTACTCGGAATGATGCCCATTCTGCTCTTCAAATTCTTGTATGGAGAACAAATGCACATTCCAACCCTTGTTTTCTCTCCTTGGAATCCTGTTTCTCCCTGTGTTAGTTGATAAGTCCAGTACCTTTAGGGAGAGAATGGGGACTCTAACTTGGTTTGCTGTAGTTTCGAATAACTAGAAAGATCAGCTGCGTTGGAGCCAAAAGCTCTCTTTTCAGAGGGCTGACATGAAAGCAGCCCTTAATTGTGTCTTTCTTCTGAAATTTCCCCACTTCATGCCTTCAAGAATAGAATTCGCCCTTGGGAAGAAACTCATCTACTGCAGGACAAGCAGTTGGAACATTTTAGTTTTCAGATGGAGAAAACTGAGGACCTGTGAGAGAAACGAACCAGCCCAAGACCAGAGCAACTGATGTCTATCGCGTGTGTCTTCCTGTATCAACGGGGACACTGTCTCACAGTGAAACCTCACTGGGAAAAGAAGAAGCCGAGGTTTCTGGACCCTGCTCAGTGTGGTGGGCCCTAGATTCATAAACGATATGGGGCAGTTTTTGCTTTGACATTGGGAAAAGAAGCAGTGGGATGGTAGGTACCTACTACTCAGTGCTGACGGGTCCAAGCAGGTGTAGAAATGTAGGTGACATTAAGGATATAAGTACAACTAAGGCTGGGAGGTCTTTGTGAATTAAAAAATCTTGTTCCAAAGCAGGCTGGAGATTAAGTAGGTAACTAACAGCCTCTGAGGCCTTGTTTCTAGGAGCTCAGAATAGTCTCCCTCTTGGATGTCAGGGATCAATAGTCTTCCTAAACAAGAGGATGCTTCTTGGTAGGGTGGAATAATGGCAACTGCTTTGGAATCCAACCTCTGCCACTTACTAGCTATGTGACACTGGCCCAATGTTTTCTAAGTCAAAGTTTCTTTACTTGACAACTTGGAAAATTAACCTTTGCATCATTGGTTTGCTGTGAAGATTAAATTATTTAACATGCAGAAGACTTCTACTCAGCTCTTGGAAGATTTTTCTCCCAGTTGCCTTATGAGTGTTAATAAATAATAGAAAACAGTTCAGAAAATAGAAACAATCATTACTACATTTTGGAGGACATTTCTCTAACTCCAATTCTGATGGAAAGATTGACCAGATACCTGTTGACTCCTGGCCTTTTTATTCTAATCAATGTATGTCCCTGATAACATTGTTTGATACTTTAATATTTACTGGGCACACCAAAATGGCCCCAGAATTCTCAGCTTCTTGGGTGGCACAGGTTCTGCCCACTGTCCCCTCTGAAATGGTACAGTTGCTGCAGAGTAGGTAAGAAGAACCATCTCTTCCTACTGTGTGCCCATAGGTCAGGGACAGATTCTGCTCCAACCAGGAAACAGGCAGGTCCCTGTCTGAGGGGCCAAGGTCTTGCCCACCATCTCCTACTTCAGTTGGATTTGTTGTGTTCTGTTCAGAGTCTACAATTTCCAAATACAACTTAGGGAGGGAGTGTCACGCATTGCACCCTGGCCTGTTGTGGAAAAGGATAAAAGAAAGGTGAACTGTGGGAATAGGGAATGCTGGGAGTGGGTAGCAGTTCACAGATTTTTATGAAATGAATTTGGTTGTGGGAGAATCCTCAACTTACTCTCACCCATACCAGGAATTATGGTCTCTACTTTAAAATCAGATCTAAAAATCAGAGCAGTAGGAAATATATTAGATGCTGAAATTTGGAGTCAGGGAGGTGAATATCAGTCTTTCTCTAACTCTGAGAAGGATTTCTTGGTTCTGGCACTTGCTAGCTGTGTTATTTTGGGTAAAATATTCCACATCTTGATTTTTCTCATTTTAAAAGCAGAGATATTAATAGCAAAATCTATGTCATAGGGCTCATATGCAGGGAACGATAATTAGACCTATATTTTGCAGTTCAGACAATGGAATCAGACAATGCTTACAAATGGTTGATAAAAGTACAAGGGAGATGACCAGGAATCCATGTATGTCACGATGGAGAGAAATACTACAACCTTTGAAGGAGTCTTGCTGGTGTATGTGTGGGTGTTCCACAAAAGAGGAACACAGAAGAATAAATAAATATAGACTTCCTGGTGTTCCTGATGTCACATTCTTCCAGGGAAAGCTTTGGAGATCACCTTGCTTGCAGGTCCACTCGAAAGTGACCCAATTTTTTCCTATTTGTTTTCTTCTGTTTTCAGGTCACTGAGACATTTCTTTTGTCTTTGAAAGTGGCTTCACCTTGGTTAAAAAAAATCCAATAAAAATATTTAAATATAATTGCTCTTTTTAGAGTGGAGGGGAGAATTGAAAGCATGAACCCTTGATGGAAGTCTGACTTCGAGCTTCTTAAAGAGGAAATCTGGGTTCTCTCCCTATCTACAGTATGTCCCCCCAAAAATGTAAACATATTTTGAGAGGCAGTAACTCATGTAATTTTCTCTTCTTTTCAAGTTTAACCTATTTGAAATAATGGGTAAGTCTGCTGAACAAGGAATACCCTCTGTGTTCACCAGACCTCATGCCACTAGACTTTTTTATGGGAATACCTAAAAAATTTATGGTACAAAACTGGCAACAGATGACAAACTGAAGGCAGCCATTGAACATGAATGTGAACAAATACTGAATGCAATGATTGTGGATGCTTGCGATTCCATTGCTTTACATTGCCATCAGTGCCTGGACCAGAACCGCCATTGGTTTAAAAACAGCCATTGACAAAATAATTATTCATTTCTGTAGATTCTTTTAATTTTTGAAAATAAACTGTAGGTTAATAACCACTGACTTTATAATCATTCAAAGTGTGTTTATGTATTTTCGGGACACCTTGTGTAAATGCGCAGAGTTAGCATTGTACCTTGTCAGCTCATAGTCAAATATTTACTAAATAAATAATTCACCTGGTTAACTAGTTTTCAAACTGAATCTTTAGCACTGGAACTTTTCTTTCTAAACAAATTTTACATCAAGTCCCCAATATATAAACATGTAAACGTGACATTTTATTAGTATATAGTTGTTTTATTAAGTTCACATTTATGATATTTACTTATTTGAAAGTCAGTTATTGAGTTCAGGGAGACTTTGGAAAAAATAAACATTTTTTTCAATTCTTACTGATAAGAAAACCTGTTTCAGCCTTAGTTTCTAATTTCCTTTTGTTTCCTTCTTTTTAAAAACGTTCTTTCTCTTTTACTTTCTTCTTTCTTTCCTCTTTCTTTTTCTTCTTCCTCTCTTCCTTCCTTTCTTCTTTTTGTTCTTTCTTTCCAGTTTAGTTCTATTTGTTTTTCCGCTATCTCCGGAGCACCTCCACAGGTAGGGTCTGTTAACCAGCCATGGTTTGAAAATCACTGGGACATTTGGTGCGTCTTTGTTCAGGTCACACTATGAGTTGGTCAGAGGTGGAGCCAGATCTGGTTTTCTGATCTTGTCCTTACAGGGACTCTCTTAGTGTGGTGTCATTCCAAAGAGAGATGAAACAGCTTTGTGGAGAGGTCCCACCACCTCTCCTTGTCTTACATGAACAGCCCCGCCAAGGGCAGGTGAAGCTTCAGGCCTGTCTTTGTCACACCCTTCCTTTTCGCACTCTCCTCTGAGACCTTCTTGCTCAGTATGGATGACAAGAAAGAGCTAGAACAAGTGCCAACAGTTGCTGTCCTCAGATGGTGGCCTGGCTGTGAACCTTAGTGGTGGACCACCCGATCATCTTTTCATTTGTAAAACAGACTTTGAACAGACTTTGTGGTTCATGCCCAGTGACAGGTCATGATGGTCATGCTTCCTTAAGGTTTTCTGCTTTCTGAACAGAATCTGGTTGCAAATATCCAGGGGACAGAGGGGTGAAGCTCCTAATTCCACAGGGTTTCAGCTTAAGAGCAGCAACCGTTGTATGGTGCTAAATGTTTAACATCTGG
Source organism: Lyroderma lyra (assembly GCA_004026885.1). NCBI lineage: Eukaryota > Metazoa > Chordata > Mammalia > Chiroptera > Megadermatidae > Lyroderma > Lyroderma lyra. The sequence continues at coordinate 105,637 of PVJL010002653.1, forward strand.
CTCTCCAAAAGTAAGAGCCCTGGTTTGTAATGTTTGGTTCCTTCTTTCAGAATGCTTTCCTTGTGCTCTTCTATCCTATTTATAGCATACATGGACACGTGACTTGCATTGGCCAATGGGCCATGAGTAGAAGTGGTGTGGGTTACTTCCTAGCAGAAACTTTGAGAACAATTGCTGTGTCCTGTTCTGTGCTTTTCTCTATGCCCAGTGACAGCATGTCCTTATTAGCCACCACCCAGAATGAAGAAGACATGTGGAGCACTGCCACAGCCAGACCATAGCCAAAATGTACCCTGAGTGATAAATAAGCCCTTATTATTGTAAGCCATGGAGATTTAGGGGTTGTTTTTTACAACAATGTAACTAGTGAAAGCTGACAGACAAAGAAAATGAGACATATATATGTGACAATTTTAACTGTGATGAGCAATGCAAGAAAGCACTCCTTTACTTATAACTGTACTATCACCAATGTTGGGATTCATTTCATTTGTTTTCATACTTAACATCTTGATAGTTGCTCTGTATTTCATCCAAAAGGTCTCCATTTCATGACTATTAAAAAAGTCAAACAATTTTTCACATATTTGCATGTTAATTTTGGAAACATTTTCTTTTGTGGACTATGACAACTTTCTATTTTTTATTTTCTTACTTGCCTTTCTTAGTAAATTGCAAGAGTTTTTTTCTTTTTAACTTATTAAGGACATCTTTTCTTTACCATAGACATTACAAATAACTTTTCCTACTTTGTTTTTTTAAATATTGTATATGATGACTTTTGATATACAGAAGTGAAACATTTCATGTGGCCAGAATGTATGTGCCTGGTAGTCTCAATAAATATTTTTTAATGAATCAATGAAAAAATAAGTAGTTTTTTTGGTTATTTTTATGTATTTAAAATGCTCCCTCATACTGACATGAGAAAATATTCACTTATATTTTCTCCTATTTATTTAATATGTTTTATTTCACTCTCTGGATTAGGAGTTCCAGTTCAAGTTGTACATTAGCATCAATAATATTTTGGCAGCTTTTCAAAAGCGCAGCTTTCCATGCTTTCTGAGGATATGACCTGGGATTCTATATATTTTTATAGCCTCTCTTTCCTTTTCCCCAGGTTATTCTGATGCAGTTAGTCTTAGAGTTTGGAGGTCACTATTAAACACATTTCAATTTTGATGTAGTTCAATTTACCCATTTGTTTCTTTTGTGACTTGTGCTTTTGATGTAGTAACTAAGAAACCTTTGCCTAAACCAAGATTATAAAGAGTTACTTTTACTTTTTCCTCTCAGAGTTTCATAGTTTTATCTCTTACATTTGGTCTATGATCTCTTTTGAGTTAATTGATGTGAGTTAGGGGTCCAGTTTCATTCTTTTGGATATTCAATTATGCCAGTATCCTTTTTTTGAAAGGACCATTCTTTCCCCTTTGAATTATCTTGGTACCCTAGTCAAAAATCAGTTGTCCATAAATATAAAGGGTTATTTCTAGACCCTCAAATCTATTCCATTGATCTATTTGTCTATACTTAGGGCAGTGCCACACAGCTTGATTAGTGTAGCTTTGAAGTAAGTTTTGGAATTGGCAAATATGAATCCTCCAACTTTGTTCTTTGTCAAGATTATTTTGGTTCTCTGTATCTACATGCATTTCTGTATGAATTTTAAGATCAGCTTTTCATTTTCTACAATACAACCATTTAGTATGTTCTCCTAGCACTCTAATCAGAGAGCTCTCTTTTTCCCTTGGTTGCAGGCACTACCTGATAGGTTGCTTTTTTTTTTTTTGGTAGTTGTTAAATTTGTTAGGGTGACATTGGTTAGCAAAAATTACATAGGTGCCAGGTGTACAATTCTCCAGTGCATCGTCTGTGTGTTGCATTATGTGCTCACCACCCAGAGTCAGTTCTTTTTCCATCAGCATATATTTGACTTCCCTTCCTTCTGCTCACACCCATTCCCCACTTATCCTTAGGTAACCTTTAAATGATTGACTGTGTCCATGAGTTTTTGTTTCTTTGTTGCTTTCAGTTTTATATCCCACATATGAGTGAAGTCATGTGGATCTTAGTTTTTTCTGTCTAACTTATTTCACTTAGCATGGTCATCTCAAGGCCCTAGAGACTTACTTTCTCAGTACTCAATGCCCCCTCTACAAGGAAGGGTGGGAACAGTGTAGTAAGCCCAAGTGTCAGTGTGTGGGTTGACTAGTGTCATCAGACGTTTACCACTTGTCCCTCTCTACTCACTTTAGCAGTGATACTGGCTGTGGTCTTTCCCCTGCTTTTTCCACTTTTCTTCTTCCTGAATTTGTGCTGATGTCTCCTGGACTAAATCTTTTCTCAGATTTCTTAGGCTTTTTTGAGGACTATGATTCAATAAAGAAGGCAGTATACTGAGAAAACCCCCTTTCTCAAGAAACGATGGTGTTTCTTTCTTCTGAAAGTCATTTCCAACTACTGGGTCTATTCTGTTTGTTCTTGCTTGGAGGCCTGATGTGTTTGCTTCTATGGAAGTGCCCATTAACTAAAACTGTGTTTGTGCCTCATGGACTTTAGTCACTTCATGCATCATAAGAGTTGAGCAAATGTCAGGGATAATAAATATTTTATTTTCCAAGAATTACATATTACTTTGCACTTACTAACACTAGGTTGTCTTGGAATCACTGTAGCAGCGTTAAATGCAAATGGGACTTGCCAAAATCTGATTTGGATATGGTCTAAGTCACTTTTACTAGGCTCTAAGCACACCATTTTAGTCTCTTGCAGGGTGAAAAGGTTCTGTAGCATGGATTCTGGCCTCTAACCGCCCTGAAGAATTTCTCTGGCTATAGACCTCTCATCTAATTGTCACTTTTCACATCTGTGAGAGAACAGGTAGTATCAGTGCCTGGTATTTAATAGGATGATTAATTCTGTGACCAAATCTTACATTATGTCAAGTGCTGTTTCATGCATATTTTACCCACTCTGCATTATAACCCATAGGTTCTTAATTAATTGACTGATATTAATACTTGCCATCTGGATAACACTTCCAGATTTCTTTAATTATTTGAGTGTCATAATATCCTGTGATAAACCCAATTGGTTTTATTCCCATTTCCCACATACAGGATATAGAGAGATCCAGAAGATGTTTATTGCTTTAAGTCCATTTTATCCAAATTTAATGTAGAACCAATCACCTGAGATTCTTATTAAAAGAGAGATTTGGATTCAGCAGATCTGGATGGGCCTGAGAGTTCTAACAAGCTCCCAGGTGATGCTGCTGTTGCTGTTATGCAAATTATGCTTTGAGTAGCAAGGTTTTATGTATAAACTATTCTTTGTCTTTGTGAATGTCAGGAGTTAAAAAATAATAAATAGGACAAATAAATATCTCCCTCCCTCCCCCAAAAGACCTAGAAATTAAGAAGCCTAAAAACAAGTATCTTCATAGACGCCATTTAAATGAAATCCTGATGATGAAGTTCGATAGATCAGCCATTCTTTGAGTTTACAATATACTGTAGAGTCTATAGTATATTGTAGACTAAATAAGTAAAGTTGGAAGATTAAAACTTCCATTTTCAAAACTTACTGCAAAGTTATTTTAAAAATCTAAAACCAAAGCTACAAGTAGAAAGTGTAAGACCCTGGTGACTGTCTCCAGAAAAAGTTATCTTTGACCAATGTAAGACAGATTAATTTTCATAATATGCCTCCATACTTCCGTATAGAAAAAAGGACTTGGAAACAGTAGTTAAGAGTAAGAACTGTTTGCAAGTTACATAGGGAAACCAAAAACTAACACTTATAGGAAATATTGATCATCTTCATGCACTGCATAAGAAAGCAAGGTTGTCCTGAAACATGAAGATAAAGTCTTACTATTTATGACTTTGCACCTGATCAGTTATTGAGGCTTTCTCAATAGACGTTCATCTCTGCTGCTACCTCTCATAATCAGGATTCCTCATCTTCCCAGATGAGATAATTTTGTATCTCTTCATGTACTAAAAATCTTACCATTTCACACAGCCCTTGCTTCTTGAAACATGTAGATTCTTTGGAAAGTTAAGAGCATATCCCAGTCCTAAGCTTGTGGAGTGCAGCAGAAGGCTAAGTGATGGACATTGGACAATTGGGTTTTGTCTACTATGCAAAGATTTTAAAGCTAAAGGTCATTGGTCTTTTTTTTTCACAGTATTTTTTAGAGATGCTTTGTGGATAGTGTTTTCTCAGGCACCAACATTCCAGACTATGGGTATGTCCCTGAGTTAAGTAAAATGGGGGAACAATTTAAGGTAACTGGGATTGAAAGATTTGAAAGAATTATTGGCTCAGAGAATTAGAGTAAGGAAAATCTTTAGAAATCAAACTTGTAGTTCAAGATGACATATGAATCCTATGAATGAATTCCCCCTGAATCCTGAATTCCATTGAGTGACTAATAGAATACATAAAACCATCAAAAAGGGACTGTTCATTTTTCAGAATGTTGGTGAATTTTTGCATGAGAGAGTGTAGCCCAGACCACACCCAGTAGAGTCTGACTAATTTGTTAAATGCTACATCAAAAATAAAAAGTTGTTCTGAGAATGCATGGTATTTCTAGTAGAAACTTTCTAACACTAGAGAAACACCAGAGCAGAGAGGCCGTGGGTAAGTGCAGTTGGAGGCCATTTTTAACCCTACTTGAAAATCCTATGGCAAACTTGCCCTGGCGGAGACGGATGAGATGGCTGGATTCGGTGCTCACTCAGTTTACACTTGGCTCATCTTGGCTTCTCTGGGAACTGGAGGCCATAGATTTAGCTAATTTTCAGGGGGCATTGTCTAAGTCAGAAAAAGGCCATGCTTGTATTCAGGTCAACAGAAGGAGTAACCCTGCTGCACAAAGGAGAAGCAAAATGTCACCATCTGTCTCTTATTGATGTTAGCTTTCTTTCCCTTGAAGAAAACTAGACTTCTTATTGGACAAAGTAAAATTACAACACTTGAATGACCAGGTGGAGCTGACAGATGGGGAAGTTAACTGCATGAATCTGGACCACAGAGAGATCGGGGCTGGAGTCAGCAATACATGGTTGGTAAGTGAGACCATGCCTGTGGATGAAGTCACTGGGGGAGAGAGTAGGCTCTGCAAAGAGAGGGCCCAGAACTGAGTCCAGAAGATTCACAGCATTGAGAAGGGTTTTATTGAGGTTGGGCCAAGAAGGAGAGAACTCTCAAGCCCTGTTGAGAAGAGATCGCAGAGAGGGAGGAGGGAGGAGAAAAACCATGAATGGGGAGTATTTTGAACGTCCAGACATGAGTGTTTCAAGAAAGAAGAGAGTGGTCATTTGTGTGAAATTTCACTGGAAGTCAAGTAAGAAGAAACCGAAAAATACCCTTTGTGTGTCACAACATCTACGTCTATGTGAATTAAAGTATCAGGGTCATATGATGAGAATGTGTGTGTGAAAGATTGTAGCAGGACCATGGGGAGAATGGTTGTGCTAGTTAGGGTTCCCCAGAGAAACAGAACCAAATTTATTTATATATATAGATAATTATATAAATTAAGTTGTATTACATATATTATGCAATATTATATTATATATATGAAGGCTGTCTGGAAACAATCAGCCCTAAATGCTTCTATTTTTCATATTACATATGGGATAATTTTTGAATAACTGAGATACACACACACACACACACACACACACACATAAATATAAATATATACAGGGTCTGGCAGAAGTAATACCTGGACTTGAGTTCTGATTTTATTACAAAATCATAACCATACATGCTTATGATTTTGTAATAAAAGATTTGGTATAGATTATCAGCTCATAAAAAAAGAGTGTTATTTGTGCTGGACCGTGTGTGTGTGTGTGTGTGTGTGTGTGTGTGTGGAGAGAGAGAGAGAGAGAAAGGGAGAGAGAGAGAAAGAGAGAAAGAAAGGCAGAGAGACAGAAGTTTAAAATCTGTAGGGTATGCTGAGGCCTAGGGAATAGTTAATGCTACAGCTCAAGTCTATAGACAGTCAACTGGAAGAATTTGCTCTGGGGACCTCAGTGTTTTTATTTAATGCTCTCAACTGATTGAATGAGATTCATGTAACCTGCTTTATTCAGTCTATGGATTAAAAAAAATGCTGCTCTAACTTAATGAATATCTTCACAGCAGCATCTAAACAAGTTTGACGAAATATCTGGCTACATGACCAGTCAAGTTGACACGTAAAATTAGCCATAACAATGGTGCAGGTTGGATGAGTTGCAGAAGTTCTGAAGTGCTCATAGAAGAGAGCCAGTACCAGAAGAGTGTCCAGGGAGCCTGAAGTGACACAGGCCCGGCTGAGGCAGGCAATCATGAACTTAGAACAGTTCCTCTTTGTCCTATTGTTGAGTTCTCTGATGGCTATTAGCTTATCTGACTGTAGGGTCACAGAGAAAGGGTTGGCACTAAAATCGAAACAAAATTTTATGCATCATTTTTCGGGAGAAGTTCTCTCTTAATAAGTTCGTAGCTTTTGCGCGCACATGTGTATATGTGTTTGCTTATCCGAAAGTCTTCCTTGCAATAGTGATTACAATAGTTCCTGCATCTGTTTTCCTCACGTTATGTTTGCTACACATCACCCCCACTTTCCTTAATTTTTTCCATTGGCTTATCTAACTAACCCTTGCATGTCTTCAAGCATGTCAAATAGGCATTGGTATAAAGCCATAAATGTCTAAAATAAAAACTATGTTTACCCAGTCCAACCCCCCCCCCAAAAAAAAATCCTTGCTTCTTTTCCTATAATTATTTGTCACATTTCTGGGAGGCAGGAAGGACAGATTCCAAGTGTTAAGATGGTTCCCTAAGTTAGCTTGTAGATACCTGACCTGGAATTCAAATCCAGGGATCCTGGCCCCATATCTTTCTATACCACACTGAATCTCTAGGTTTTATTAAAAAAACATTAAACATTATATAGTTGTTGATCTTGGGATTTAAAAGTACAGGAGCAAAGATGAAACTTGATGAAGTCTCCATTCCCTGACGAACTATTCAGAACAATGAACTTCCCAGGTTTCCTCCTAAATCCTTTGGAGGTAATAGAGTGTTAGGGATTGTGGAGAGCTCTCTTGACTCTATGGTTTGGACACAATTATAATTCTAGGTTCTGCAACCACCAAGTTAACTCACATGAAAGAAAGTTTTACAATGTTCTTATTTTAGATGGAAAAAAAGTTTTTAAAGGACGAAGAAAGGTTGAGTTTTGTGATATTTTGGCAGAAATAGGGGAAAAATGACTGAAGCAAGGTTGTTGACATTCCCTTTGCTGGTTCTATAAATTTTACCACTGAAGCCTGAATGCTTTAGTGCCATGGTGACTAGTTATAACATGCTAGAGCATTCCTTGAAGGAATCACAATACAATATGTCCAGTTTGTCTTGAAAAAAGGCTTTTTAGCCAAAAGAGAAAATACAGACTGAAAAGCATAGGAACATCAAGTTAAAGCTGGATATTTTTTCATTCTGCAAATATCCTAAACTTCAGAAGAAGTATAAATAACGGGCACACACATAGTTTTCTTTATTGTTTCTTATGTAAACCTCAATATCTTCATGCTGAAATTGTTTTGTGATTGACGAATTAGTTGTGCTTTAGACATGAACAATCTAAGTTCGTCGCCTCATAGATAGAGACTAAAATGTGGGAGCAAATGCTTTTCTGTCTGAGTCTCAGTTTGTCCATTTGTAGAATGAAGATGACATTGTGTAACTTCTTCAAGGGATAGGCCACGTAGTAGAGCTATAAAATGTGTATGAGTTGCTTTCAGGGAAGACATTAGACTCATATACTTGTGCTATGGTCTGAATGTTTGTTTCCTCTGAAAACTTATCTTGAGACTTGCCCCCCAAGATATCAGGAGGTGGGGCCTTTGGGAGGTGATTAAATCATGAGGGTGGATCCCCCATGAATGAGATTATGGCCTTATAATAGTGGGGGAGAAAGCTCCCTTGCCTCTTCCACCTTGTGAGATTACAGTAAAAAAAAAAAGGGTTGTATAGGAAGTGGGCTCTCATCAGGCACTGAATATATTGGTGCCTTGAACGTGGACTTACAGCTCCCTGAACTGTGAGAAATGTTTACGAGGACCCCAGTCTGTGGTGTTTTGTTACAGCAGCCCTAATGAACTAAGACAACTTGTGATAGACAACAATAGGCAGAGACAGCTTTCTTTTTTTTTTTTTTTTTTCTTTTTGGTATGTGGGTAGCTCCCTGACTGGGAATCGAACCCAGGCTGCTGCACTGTCAGCGCCAGCGCGGAAGCCTTAAGCCACTACACCACCAGGGAACTCCGAGACAGCTTTCTTGCATTTGGGGAATCTGAGAAATGGGCAGAATGTGACCTTTAGTCCAAATTGCCCACAGCGAGGGTCCTGGGCAGTGATAAATGACACTGGACATTGGTCTTGGACCCTAGCCTCTGCCTTGGGCAGCCACCTGCGTTGTCTAGTAAGGAATAGAGGCTTCTTCTGCTCTTTTCCTGGGTAGCAGATCTGGAGAGGCCTGGGGAAAAGGTAGGAAGCTAAGGACTGCATCCATGGCTCTGTCGCCCACCACACATTTCAAGAACAGAAAGCTTATTTTCAGAATTTCTGAACTTCTTTTCTTGAAGCTTTGGCTGCAATACATTTTTGTTTGCATTTGAGTGCTGTGTGCTGCTATTTCGTTGTATTCAGTCCATTGCTAAAATAAATGATGTCTTTCATAATGTTTACTTAAGTAAATACTCATCAAATTTACCATTAGAACATGGGTAGTACAAACAGAAAAGGAACAAGAAGCATTTGGGGTAATTTTCAGACTGGGTGCTGAGCTCCTTATTGATGAGTTGACCTCAGAAGCACTGTGCCTGTCATTGCCTATGGTTTCCTCAGATATGAGAACCCCATCCAGATCAAGACACATGTACATGCAGTCCCTGCCCCTCCTTTCTTTGGTTTCCCCTGAGCATCCCAGCACATTGCACTGGAGAAGTGTACCCCTTCTTCCTGGGGTGCATGGAGTCTGCATGATGACCTCTGCAGACATGCCAGGGCACCAGCTCTTGTGAGCTTGTTTAAGCTACAGTCTTCAACATATCCAGCAGAAATTCTTCAAGGTGTATGGCATGCGGGCAAAAGTTGTCCTTAATTTTGAATCCTGATGCAGGCTGTCCAATTTTTTGGTGGGCTTGGTCCTAGCGTTCATCTTGAGATGCAAAGGGAGTTGGAACATCACTATTTCTTTATGTTTCATGGACTTACGTTAGTCCCATAGTGGTTTTGTGATTATTTCCTTACTTGTACCTCTCCCACAATAGAGTGTGGCGTCTTGCAGGCAGAGGCCCATTCTCACATTAATACATATCTGACCCTTCAGTATAAATGTGTCAAACATGTATGGCACTTGTATGCTGAAAACTACAAAACCAACTTTTTCTTACATTTATTTTTTTCTCCTTTTTTTGAATTTCATTGATTTCTGCCTTTTATTATTTTCTTTTATCTGCTTGTTTTGTGTTTATTTTGATCTTCGTTTTCTGGGTTCTTAAGGTGGGAGTTTAGATTATTGGTTTGAGACTTTTTTTTGTTCAAAAAACATGTGACTTTAATGAGGCATTTCCTCTTAGCACTGCTGTAGCTATGTTGCACAAATTCTCCTATGCTGTATTTTTGTTTTTAAAATGTCTTTAAATTATTTTTCCTTTGACCCATAGATGATTTAAAGGTGTGTTTAGTTTCCACTGCTGTTATGTTTCAGTTATTGGCTTCTAGTTTGATTCCAATGTGGTTGGTGCTCATACTCTGTATTGTTTCCATTCTTTTAAATTTTTTTTGTTTGTTTATTTGTTTTCTTTGCTTAGGATATGGTCTATATTAGTATACGTTTGTGGGCACTAAAAATAGTGTGTATTCAGCTATTTTGTGGTGGTGCGTGGTAAAGTGTCAGATTCTGTTGATTGACGGTGCTGTTGAGTCCTATATCCTTGCTGATTTTCTGTCTGGTTGTTCTTCAGCTGTTGTGAAAGGACTGTTGAAGTCTCCAACCATAATCTTGAATTTGTCTTTTCTCTTTTTAGTTCTATCAGTTTTTACTTTACATATTGCTTGGATTTTTGGTGCATACATGATGAAGATTTCTGTGTTTTCTTGATTAACTCTCTTATCATTATATAATGTTTCTCTTTTTTTCTCTATTTTCCTTGTTTGAAAGTTTTCTTTATCTGATATTAAATAGCCACACCTACTTTCTTTTGATTAATACTTATATAATAATATCTTCCCCATCCTTTTACTTTCAACATGCCTATGACATTATATTTGAAGTGAATTTCTTGAATCATATTTTTTTAATCCACTGTATCAATCATTAACGGAGGATGTGAAAGAATAATGACCTGAAAGTGTTCAAAATATACTGTTAAATAGCAAAAAGGAAATAAAAAACTACATTTCAAATTATTTCATTAAAAATATCGGAAATGGTGTATATTAGAATCTTAGCTTCACTACTATCTAGCTCTGTATATCCTTCAGACAATTCAATTTCCTTTATCTGTAAGGTGAGGATAGTGATAAAATTAACTTCATAAGGTTTTTTGAGGAATTAATGACAATAGTGTGAATGATCTAAATGTAAGATTTCAAGGTGTTTATTTCTTTTTACGCTTATTTTTATTTTTAATTTTTTTACAAAGAATATTATTAAGAACATTTTTAAATAAAATAAACATGCATATACATACCAAAATTTGAGAGATATATTAATAAATGTTATGAAATTTTGCATGTATGTATGCATGTATGTTGGAAAAATAAGAGAAAATTTAAGTCATTCATGAACACCAAAGGTTGACTCAGCAACTCTTATCATGCTTTAGTAACCTCTCCTACTTTTTCAGATGAATGTTTGTTCATAGTTACCTGAGTGAATATGCAAAGTCTATGCATATAATTTTGCTTTTCCACAACATATTATATGCATTTTAATATTTTTAATATACACATGATATTTTACATTATAAATAGTAATTTATGAAGTCAATATAACATAAGCAACACAAATCACAAAGATATATTAATACTCCCATTATTGTAATTTTTGGACATTTCCAATTTAAGCAACTATAATTATCTTACAGTTGACATACAATATTATAGCAGTTTCAGGTGTACAACATAGTAATTAAACATTTTTATGACTTACAAAGTGATCACTCCAACAAATCTAGTACCCACTGACACCATATACAGTCATTACAATATTATTGACTATATCTCTTATGCTATACTTTGCATCCCTGTGACTATTTTGAAATTATCAATTTGTACTTCTTAATCCCTTCATCTATTTCACCCACTCCCCAACCCTCCTCCAGCCAGCAACCATCAAAATATTCTCTGTATCTGAGTTTTTTCTGCTTTGTTTGTTTCCTTATTTTGTTCTTTAGATTCAACATATAAGTAAAATCATATGACATTTGTCTTTCTCTGTCTGACTTACTCCACTCAGCACAATACCCTCTATGTCCATCCACATTGTTGCAGATGATAAGATGGCTGAGTAATCTTCCATTGTAAATATGTACCACCTCTTCTTTATCCATTCACCACGGATGGACACTAAGGTTCCCTCCTCATCTTAGCTGTTGTAAATAATGCTGCAATGAAAATATGGCTGCACATGTCTCTTTGAAGTAGTGTTTTGGCTTTCTTTGGTTAAATGCCCAGAAGTGCAATTACTGGTTACTTTTTTGTCTCTTGTTTTTAAAGCATCTTTTTTTAAAAAAAATTATTATTATTATTTAAAAAAAAATTTTTTTTTATGTGGGTAGTTCCCTGGCTGAGATTCGAACCAGGTCGCAGTGTTGACAGCTCCGAAACCTAGCCACTACACCACCAGGGAACTTCCCTGTTTCTTGTTATAACCTTGTTTTAAAGTCTATTTTATCTGGTATAAATATTATTACCCCAGATTTTTTTTTCTTGTTTCTATTTTCATGAAATATCTTCTTTCATCCCTTAACTTTCAGTCTGTGTGTGTTTTTTTGATATGAAGTGAATCTCTGAAAAGATCTTCTTTCCTTATTCATTCAATCACCCTATGTCTTTTGATTAAAGCACTCATGTTGATAGACATGTGTTTTTTTCATTTTATTATTTATCTTTTTTATCTTTTTTTTCTTACTATTGTTGAAGAACCTCTAAAATTCCTTATAATACTGGTTTGATGGTGATGAACTTCTTTAGCTAGTGCTTGTCTAGCAGGCTTTTTATCTGTCCTTTGATTCTAAATGATAGCTTTGCTGAGTAGAGTAATCTTGGTTGCATTTCCTTTCTTTTCATCACTTTGAATATTTTGTGTCAGCTCCTTTTAGCCTGAAAACTTTCTGTTGAGTAATCAGCTCATAGTCTTATGGGAACTCTCTTATAGGTAACTACCTCCTTTTCTTTTGTTGCTTTTAAGATACTATCTGTCTTTAATTTATGGCATTTTAATTATAATACGTCTTGGTGTGGGCCTCCTTAGATTCATCTTGTTTGAGACTCTGTGCTTCCTGAGTTTGTATGTTTATTTCATTCATCAGGTTAAGGAAGGTGTCTGTCATAATTTCTTTAAATAGGTTTTTCAATATCTTAATCTCTCTCTTCTCTTTCTGGTACCCCTGTGATGTGAATGTTGGTTTGCTTGATGTAATCCCAGAGACCACGTGAACTATCTCCATTTCTTCTTCTTTTTTTGCTATTCTGTTTGGGTGTTTTCTGCTTTCTCATCTTCCAAATTGCTTCTTTGATACTCTTCTTCATCTAATCAACTTTTGATTCCTTTGAATGTATTCATTCCAGTTATTGTATTTTATTTTGAATGGTTATTTTTTATGTTTTATATGTTCATTTTTCATTTTCCATCTCTTTGTTGAAGTTCTCACTGAGATCATTGAAATCCTTATAACCATTGTTTTGAACTCTGTCTAGTAGATCGCCTGTGTCAATTTTGTTTGGTTCTTTTTCTGGGATTTGTTTTGTACTTTCATTTGGGACATGTTTCTTTGCCTCCTTATTTTGGTTGATTCCCTGTGTTTTTTATTTTAATTTTAATTTTTGTTTATTAGGTAGAGCTGCTTTGTGTTCCAGTCTCAGTAGAGTGGCTTTATGTAATAGATGTTCTAGGGGTGCATTGGTGGTCTCCCTGGTCACCTGAGTTGGGTGCTCCAGGTATGTCCCTTGTGTGGGTTGTATGTGCCCTCATATTGTAGTTGAGCTTTGGTTGATGTTTGCATATAATTGGGGGGAATTGATCTTCAGGTTGATTGGTTGTGGGGACTGGCTGTGACTATAGTGGAGGAACTATTGTGAAGGGGCTGACCCTATGGAGCAGGGATTGCTTTCCCAGGGCTTGGTACCCATCCAGTTTGTCTTTTGAGTGTGCCATTTGTGGAGGTGGTTAAGTGATGCTCTGCTGTGGTCTGTTGGTAGCCACCAGGTGTGTTGGTTCTGGGGATTCTTTGGAGAGACCCCAGTGCAGACCAAGTTCAGTTGCTCTGCCTGAGGCCACTTGGTATGAGCTATAAAATGATTTGCAGATGGTTGTCATTTGTGCTAGATTTGGAGGTACCTGGGAGAGGCTAAGTTGCAAATTAATGCTGGCTTCCCCTACTGCCAAGCTTGGGGCTGCTTACCAAAAGGTACAAGGTATACTGAAGCCTGATGCTGCTTTTAGGTTTTTTTTTAACCTTTGGGGGATCTTAGGAAAGTCTGCAACATGAATAAAGACAGGCTGTTTGTATGACTTAGGTGGGCCACAAAAGTTGGGTGGGGCAAGATTTCAGGGAATCATCAGGGCGGGGTGAATTGTCTTAGCCAGGTTTATGGAGACTCAGATATGGTGCCCATCTAAGTCTGCACCCTGGGTGGAGATAGGGCTCAATACAGAAAATTGACTTCTACTAGCATACCTCTCTAGGAAAAAGCTGCCCCTTCAGCCCTTGCCCTAAAGCCAGACAATTCAGTTCCTTCCTGTATATTCCTGGTGACTTTTGAACTCTTGTCCTAGCATTGGAGCTCAGGGTGAGTGATTTTGTCAGTCAGTAAGGCTGTGTGTGGGCATTTTAAGAGCAATCAATGCCTGAGACTCAAGCCACCCTTTGCCTCACTCAGCCACAATCTTCACTGGTTTTCACAGCCAAAATTAATGGGAACTTTTCATATAGCACTGAAACCCTGGGCTAGGTAAGGGTCCTGGTTTGGGGGTGGGACCCCTTGCTCCTTAAGTAGGACCTCCACAGCTAAGATATTCCTCCCTATTTTTAATTGCCACATGTGGTGTGGGAACAGGTTGTTCCATATCTTTGCCCCTCTTACTAGTCTGGTTCTTTCTGTATAGTCTTAGTTAAAGGATTTCAGTTCAGCTTGTCTTCAGGTGGTTCTCTATGATGGTTGTTCTGTAGTTGAGTTGTAATTTTGATATGGTTGTGAGAGGATACATGAACAGTGTCTACCTACTCTGCCATTTTGACTGGAAGCTAGCTCTTTTTATATCTTAAATTATTACAGAAGTGAGATTTTTGGCCTAAATATAAGACAGAAGGAAAAGCTGTGAAATTTATGCTAATTTTTCCCCAGAAGTTTTATTAATTTATATTGTCTCCGGAAAAAGTAGGAGTACTTAATTTGCCACACCCTCTAAAAGCATTGGACATCTATTTCAAGTTTTTGCTAATTTTTCAGTGAAAATTTATAACTGGTTATTATATTTTTCTTCTTCAGAGGTAGTACTTTCCCCCAACACATTAGTTTACAGGTTGTGATTTTTCTTTTGTAAATCTCCTGGTGATGGCTGGGTAAAACCTTAATGTTTTTGTTATTGATTGGCATACTCTCTGTATTTAATAAAGGCATTTGCCCTTGTCATATTTCCTGCAAACATTTTTTTCAGTCTGCCATTTGTCTTTATATTTTAGTTGCTTTTTATGTACTGAAGTTAAAAAACCTTTTTTTGTAGTCAAATTCTTCAATATTTTCCTTTGTGCTATCTTGCGTTCCTACTAGGTTTAGAAAATAATCTTTCTTCCAAAAGCTTTGAAAAATACCTCTCTTTATTTTCTTCTAGTTTTTTAAAATTAATTTTTTCTAAGAAAAAATTTAACTCTTTAATTTATTTGAACTCTATCTTGATGAATTAAGAAGGGTGGTGAGCAAGTCTTTTAAATAATAATAATAGAAAGAATAAAAGCCTAATGAAAACATGATGTTAAATAAATGAGACAAGTATCTAGCTGCTCTGATCTTCCTTGGAATGCTATTTTTATTTCATTCTTGTTTTGCTGGCCCAAGTTCAGAGGACAATGCTTAGGATGAAGGAAAGATCACAGTTCATACGATGAGAAATGACTTGAAGATTGTAGGACTGAATAGTGGCTGTTTAAAAATATTTGGATGCTTGTCAACAAGTTGTATAGTAGTTAAGAACTCAAGCTTTGAGGATACAGGGACCTGGATTCATGTCCCAGATTTGCCACTTAATGGGATATGTGCTTTAGGGGAAGATCTATATTAAGCCTCAATTTCCTTGTCTGTTTAATGGGAATAATAACAGTACACACCTCATAGTTATGGCATTATGAAGACTAAATGAGAAAATACACATAGGTATTTAGTAAGATGCTTGGCTCAGAGAAGGCACTAGGTATAATAAATGCTAGTTGCTAGTATCATTAATTTTGGTTTTTATTCTGTTTTGTACAAGTCCAAAGAAGAGAGTGAGGATGAAGAATGGCAAATTTTTGCCTATATGAAATTTTGGGTTGTTTCAAGAGATAATGGCTCTTTAATCATGGAATGTTTTCAGGTAATAAATAGCTGGTCTAAGGCTGATGTGTCTGTGAATGGCTGACCATGTGATTTTCATGATCCTTCCTATCATTTTGTGAGGCTATCCTTGCCTGGGGCCCCAAGGAGCAGTGCATAGAAGACTTGCTTCTTCCTGCCCCTGCATTCCCTTGGCATGTTAGCTCAGGGATGTAATAAAATTGAGGCTTTGACCAGCCAGTACCGAGTACAGTATTGAATACTAATTAGTCTGTCAACACTGCAGGTATTTTTGAAGGAGGAAGATATGATACAACCTGTACTTTGAAAGGATGATGCAGAATGGATTGCCTGGGAGATTCGAGGCAGAGGGATATAAAGGAGATTATTTCATTGGTATAGGTGATAAGCCTTGAAGATTGAGGGAGCAGGAGAGGGGAGGGCAGAGACAGGGACTTGGGCCAAGTGCAAGACATATTGAAGAGGAGACCTGATAGGATTTGACCACATTTTCCTGAGGGTGGGTATATGTGTGTTGTCAAAGATAAAGCTGGACACTAGTTAAAATCATGAAAACTGATTTTTATTCAGTAACTGCTGACAGTAGAGAAAGAACTGGACTCCAGTACAGAGGTGACTGGGCATTTTAAAGGGAGGATGAGGGTGTAAGGAGGGAGATGAACAAGGCTGATGTGAAATCAGAGAAATGAACGATTACGAAAAACTGAGAAGAGGGTTGAAGAGTGTAAATGTGACTAGACCAGCTGTATTTCTAGCTGGCAACAATCTAAGTTAGGATTCCACCCTTCCACAGGGACTGGGAGACAGAAGTCTTATCCTTTCTGATTACATTTCAAAGGAATAGCTTTCAAGTCCTTGAGAAAGACACTTTTGGGTTGTAGGGGATACATGCATAAAGGAGATATCTTAAAGGAGTAGAGGAAGGACTTAGAATTATAAGTTTGTTTTTTTTGTTTTTTTAAGTAAATGCTCCAAGAAAGTCTAAGAAACAGGTGAGGGTCAGGGCCCTATGATCAGGTGTTCTAGAGGAAAACGTAAATTCTTTCAATAGCCTTGATCTTTTTCAGACAGAAAATCAAAGGGGGTCTCCATCATCGCAGGGATGTGGCCTTAGGCAGGAGGAAGCCATGCTGGGGTTGGTCAAGCCTCTTAGTGCAGGGGTTTGGACAGAGTCACTATGTGGCTAGAGTTCTTTTGTGGTTCTCATTGTGTTTAGGAGCCCTCGGCCTCTGCACACAGTACTGGACAGTACAGACTGGGGAGAAGTAGTGCATTTTCTATAATTCATGAGTGGGAGAAACATTGCTTCCCTCATATTATGATGATCAAAAGGGAGAATATATGTGAAAGGACTGGAAAATTGGAAATAATTATTATTAATACTGAAAATCATAATTGGAGATCTTCGATCCCTCTCATGTTGTAAATTTATGTGGGCAGCATAAATGGCCAGGTCCTTCAAGGGAGGGACTCTGACGTGAGACTCTCAGTCCTGGTTTATAATTTCTCTTGTAAAGTAATTACAACTGACTATAGTATGCTTGTTTCCTTGGTTTTTTCCTTTTCTTTTAAGACTTGTTTCCTCATTGCAACCTAAAATCCATTGCCAACAGAGAAAATGCTTTAAAAATGAATGTGAAGTATACTCAAAGTGTGACCAACATTATTATTATTTTTTAGTTTAAAAAGCCTTTTTGGTATTAGTAGACTAAAAAGAAAGAGTTTCATATTTCTTACTACGTTTCTGTCCTGTATCCATGAGCTATGTCACTTGGAAAACATTCAGTCCTCTGACGAATGCCGTAATTTGATTTCTCATTTTAAAGGGCTGTTGCAAATCATCAAGTGAGGTACTAGTGTATGAACTCTGAACCTTAATTAATGTAAAACACCTTCTGAATGTGAATGAAAACACTAGTTGGGGCTTTGTTTTTACTTTATACTTAATCTGCTCTTCCCAGGGAGCCAGTTGCTAAAAGCTTTTTGAGAGCAACGCTAAAGAACAATCTTTTTGTAATGCCTTCATCTTTTCAGAGTGCTTTTCATGATCTCATTTGATCTTTGCAACAAACTGGAGAAGTTGTTGGAGCAAGGGCAAATGTGCCAAATGCCTATATGGAGAAACAGAGGCCCAGGAATGTTGTGTGCCTGTTAACGTGAGTGCCACAAAGTATCACAGCCCAGCCAAAAGGTGGGTGTGTTTGTGTAGACTGCAGCAGGGATGGGATAGCTAGCACAAATACATAGTTAAGCTTTACCTGTTCAGTCCAATGCTTGTGGAATCCTTGTTTTTGGAGTTTACATGAGATTACTGCTTCACAAGTTGCTTAACAGCCCATAAAGGAGAAAACAAACAATCAAAAACCAATTTTCTGAGGGGTTTGGAAATGATGATGCTCTCTTCTGGTATTGGAATATATTTCCTTTTTAAAAATAGTTTTATTGAGGTATAATTTAATGTATCATATAATTTACACATTTAAGTGTGCAATTCAATGTTTTTTAGTATATGTATATTCACAGATGTGTGAAACTATCACCACAGTTCATTTTGGATTATTTTTATCACCTTACATAGAAACTCCATACCTTAAAGCTATCACTTTCTTATTACCCCATCTGCTCTTAACCTTAAATTACAATTAATCTACTTTCTGTCTTGATAGATTTGCCTGTACTGGATTATCATATGAATGAAATCTTACAATATGTGGACTTTTATGACTGGCTTCTTTCATTTGGCATAATGTTTTCAAGGTTCATCTAAATTGTTGCATTCATTTGTGTTTCATTCCTACTTATAGCTGAGTAGTAGTCCATTGTATGAGTGCATCATTTTATTTCTCTGTTCATCAGTTGGTAGATATTTGGGTTCTTTCTGTATTTTGTCTATTATGAATAACACTGCTATAAATTTTTATGTACAAGTTTTTGTGTGTACATATGTTCCTATTTTCATTAGCCAAATACTCTCATAAGAAGAACGTAGAGAACTAGCTGGCTCTCTGTACCACGTGAAGGTACAACAAGAAGATAGCCATCTGCAACCCCAAAGAGGCCTCTCACCAGATCCTGGACATGCTGGCACCATGATCTCAGACGTCCAGCGTCCATAACTGTGAGAAATAAATTTCTGTTGTTGATAAGCCACTCAGTTCATAGTATTTCATTATAGCAGCCCACATTGACTAAGACTAGTTGATTCCCACTCCCAGCCCTCCCACCTCCTCTCCACCCCAAACCCCTGAAATCTTTGTTGTTGCTCCTCAGGGAGGCACAGCTTTGTTTGCCCATACTCATATTAAATTGACAATGGTATTGAAAAGGCTCTCTTCAAATATATGGCGATGGAAAGAGAACTGACACTGGGTGGTGAACACATAATGCAACATATAAATAATGCACTGTAGAATTGTACATCTGAAACCTATGTAATTCTTGTTAATCAATGTCACCCCAATAAGTCTAAAAAAAAAAAGAAAAGTTTCTCTTTCTCTAACCAGACTCAGGTGTTTAAATTAACTCCAGAATTATAAGCCAATTGCGCTGTTGTTTTTAACAGTGCCCTGGGGCTATATGTTGCTCTACAGACTGATCCATGCCTTAAAGGAATAGCTTTTCTTTTTAATATTAAAAAAATTTTTTTATTGTTAAATTTATTGGGGTGACATTGGTTAGTAAAAATTCCATAGGTTCCAGGTGTGCAGTTCTACAATATATTGTCAATGTGTTGCTTTATGTGTTCACCACCCACAGTCAGTTCTCATTCCATCACTATATACTTGACTCTCCTCCCTCCTCTCCTGCCCACTCCCTCCTTACCCTCAGGGAACCACTAAACTATTGACTATGTCCATGAGTTTTTGTTTCTTTGTTGCTTTCGGTTTTATATTGCACATATGAGTGAAGTCGTATGATTCTTGGTTTTTTCTGTCTGGCTTATTTTGCATAGCATGATGATCTCAAGGTCCATCCATTTTGTTGCAAATGGCAATATTTCATTTTTTCTTACAGCTGAGTAGTATTCCATTGTGTATATGTACCACAGCTTCTTTATTCAGTCATTTATCAAAGGGCACTTTGGTTGTTTCCATGATTGTTTCTAATAGTTTTCTGGTGGAGTCTTTGAATTCTTCTAATAGTTTTCTGGTGGAGAATTATGTCACCTGCAAAAAGTGACAGTCCTCTTCAATTTCTTTTAATAGTGTCAGAATTTTCAGTGTATAAGTCTGTAACATTCTTTGTTAATTCCCAGGTATTTTATTTCATTTTTTGTTGCAATCACAAAATGTATTGATTTTCTCATTTCTTTTTCTGAAGTTTGTTGTTGGTATATAGAAATGCAGGTGATTTTTGTACATTGACTTTTTATCCTGCAATATGACTATATTCATTGATTGTTTCTAATAGTTTTCTGGTGGAGTCTTTGAATTCTTCTGTATAAAGAATCATGTCACCTGCAGAAAGTGACAGTTTATCTTCTCTCCCAACTTGGATACCTTTTATTTCTTTCTCTTGCCTGATTGCTCTGGCTCGAACTTCCAGTACTATGTTGAATAGCAGTGGTGACATCGGGCATCCCTGTCCTCTTCCTGATTTTAGGAAAATAGGCTTTAGCTTTACCCCATTCAGTATAATATTAGCTAAGGGTTTGTGATAGATGGCCTTTATTATGTTCAGGTACTTTTATTCTATACCTATTTTATTTAGTGTTTTGATCATAAATGGATGGTGTATCTTGTCAAATGCCTTTTCTGCATCAATTGATATAATCATATGATTTTCATCTTTTAGTTAGTTAATATGGTATATCACATTGATTGATTCGTGTACTTTGAACCATCTTTGTGCTCCTGGGATGAATCCCACTTGATCATGGTGTATACTGTGTTTGATGCATTGTTGCATTCTATTTACTAATATTTTATTTAAGATTTTTGCATCTGTGTTCATCAGAGATATTCGTCTATAGTTTTCTTTTTTTGTGTGTTGTCTTTACCAGGCTTTGGTGTTAGGGTAATGTTGGCCTCGTAGAATGAGTTAAGAAGTATTGCTTCATCTTTAATTTTTTGGAAGAGTCTGAGGAAGATGGGCGTTAATTCTTCTTTGAATGCTTGGTAGAACTCGTTGGTGAAACCATCTGGTGCAGGGCTTTTGCCTTTAGGGAGATTATGTATAGTCATTTCAATCTCATTGCTATTGATTGGTCTATTTGGGTTATTCAGTTCTTCTTGGTTCAGTCTAGGTGGACTATGTTTCTAAGAACATGTTCATTTCTTTTAGGTTGTTAAATTTAGTGGCATAAAGCCATTCATAGTATTTTTTTTAAAGATCCTTTGTATTTCTGTGGACTCAGTGGTAATTTCTCCCCTTTCATTTCTAATTTTGGATATTTGTGTCCTTTCCTTTCATCCTCTGATTAGTCTAGCCAGGGGTTTGTCAATTTTGTTGACTTTCTCAAAGAACCAGCTCTTTGTTGCATTAATTTTCCCTATTTTTTTCTGTTCTCAATTTTGTTTAGCTCTGCTCTAATTTTTATTATTTCTTTCCTTCTGCTGATTTTTTTTCTGTTCTTTTTCTAGTTCTCTAAGATGGGATGTTAGGATGTTTACTTGTGATTTTTTTTTGTTTCTTGAGATGGGCCTGCAGTGATATAAATTTCCCTCTTATTACTGCTTTCGCTATATCTCAATAATTTTGCACAACGCTGTGGCCTGGGTTTGATTTCCAGCCAGGGAACTACCCCCCCCCCCCCCCCCCGCCCCCCGCCGCCAATTTTTATTTTGCTATGTTGTATTTTCATTGCCATTAGTTTCTATGTATTTTTAACCTCTTCTTTTATTTCTTCTTTGATCCAGTAATTTTTAAATAAGATGTTGTTTTATCTTCATGTATATGTGATCTTTTTTTGCTTTCTTTTTACAGTTGATCACCAATTTCAAAGCTTTGTGCCCTGGCAATACATTTGGTATATCAATCTTTTTGAATTTGTTGAGGCTAGTTTTGTGTCCAGCATATGGTCTATCTTTGAAAATGTTCCATGTGCACTAGAAAAGAAGGTGTAGTCTTTTTTGGCTGGATGAAGTGTCCTGTAATGTCAATTATATCCAAGTGCTGTAATGTGTCATTTAAAGCTGATATTTCTTTTTTATTTTCTGTTTGGATGATTTGTCCATCCTTGTTAAGTGGGTGTTTAGGTTTCCTACAATGGTTGTGCTTTTGTCAGTTTCTCCTTTCAGATCTATCAGTAGTTGCTTTGTATATTTTGGTGCTTCCTGATTGGGGGCATGTATATTAATCTGTGTCAAGTCTTCTTGTGCCTTTTATCACTATGTAATTTCCATTAGTATGGCACCTCCTGCTTTTCTCTGGATACCATTTGCTTAGAGTATTGTTTTTCATTTTTTCACTCTGAGTCTGTGTTTGTTCTTATGGCTGAGGTGTGTTTCCTAGAAACAGCATGTGGATGGGTTTTGCTTTTTAATCCAGTCTGCCACTCTGTGTCTTTTTATTAGTGAGTTCACTCCATTTACATTTAGAGTGATAATTGATATATGAGGATTTCCTATTGCCATTACTCTTCCTTTTTAATTTATATTTCTTTTTTGTTATCCCAACTCTATTCCATTTACTCTGATGTTTTGTTTCAAGTCAAAAAGCCTCATTCAGTATTTCTTGAAATGCTGGCCGTGTGCTGGAGAATTCCTTCAGCTCTTGTGTATCTGAGAAGGTCTTTATTCCTCCTTCATATCTGAAAGATAATTTTGCTGGATATTTTATTCTTGGCTGAAAGTTTCTCTCTTTTAATATTTTGAATATTTGATTCCACTCCCTCCTGGCTTGTAAAGTTTCTGCTGAGTAGTCTGATGGGTTTTCCTTTAAAGGTTATGGTTTTTTCCCCGGCTGCCTTGAGAATTGTCTTTGTCTTTGTTTTTTGACATCTTTAGTACAATGTGTTTTGAAGAAGATCTGCTAGGGTCCAGGTAGCTAGGAGACCTATTTTGTTCTTGAATTTGGAGTTCCAGATCATTCCAAAGGTTTGGAAAGTTCTCATCTACTATTTGTTTGAATATACTCTCTGTAGAGTGTTTTTATTCCCCCTCTTCCAAGCCTATTATTCTAATATTGTTTCTTTTTAATGGAGTCAAATAGTTCTTGCAGAGTTTTTTCAATCCTTTTGACTCTGTAGTCCCTATCTTCTTTCTGGGTTGTTTCTGTGTTCTGATCTTCAATATCACTAATTCTTTCTTCCATCTGGTTGGCCCTGTTTATTATGACAGTTATTTCATTTCTCACTTCTTTTATTGTATTATTTATCTCTCAAATTTCCATCTGGTTCTTCCTTGTAATTTGAATTTCTTTGTTAAAAATATTCCTTTTGTTCATGAATTTCCTTTCTGAGATCATTCTTCTCAGCTATGGTGTTCTGCCAATATGTTTTCATTTCTCTGAGAGCCCTTAGAACTGCAAACTTGTATTCTATGTCAGTTAGTTCATAAATTTCTAGATCTATAAGATCCTTTCCTGGAGATATTTCATCTTTCTGAATGGCTTTGATTCCTGAGGTACTTATATTGTTTCTTTCTCTTTGGCATGAGGGATTTACTTTCTAACAAGGAGATCTCTTTCTCTTCCTGATTCCTAGTTTTGTGGTGTCTTGCTGTAGAGCAGACACTAGGTGGTGTTGTGGGGCAAGTTTTGGAAAAGTGGAGGTGTTTAAGCTGTATGTCTGGTCTCCACTAGCATTTGGGGGTGGGTGGTCCTCAATCCCTCCATTTTCTGTGGTTCATTGGGGAAGCTGGGGGAGAAGGAGAAGGCTTATGGAAAACAAGCCAAGGCCGCTCACATTGGTCAGGGTGAATGCTGCCAGCTCCGCCTTTCTCCCTTCTCCTGAGGGTGCATTTTACCCAGAATCACATTTCAGTGGTTTGTTTCCAAGACAACTGCCCCCAGCAGCATTCTCAAGCGCCGAGGGCTGTGCATTGCAGCTGAGGTCTGTATTCCCAACCTAGGACAGTTTGAATGTTGCTTCCTGATTTCTTCTTAGTTCCTTCAGTTAGCTACGGTCAAGTTGGGTTGGGATCCACCTCTGCTCTCTGCCTTCTCTCCCACTCACCCCACTTCCTCTAACCTTCAGGTGTTTTCTTGTGATGTGTAGATCTTTCACCTGTCATTGTGCCACTCAGGGTTTCCCATGTTGGATCCCAGCCAGCCTTTTAAATGTATTTTTTGGGAGAGGTTTTAAGGATCTCTCTGGCCACCATCTTGCCTAGCCCCCCTCTAGTTTGATTTTTATTTCAGGTTGAATAACCTCCTTCACTATTTCTTGAAATGCCATCCTGCACTGGAGATTTCCCTCATACAGATTTTCTTCTGTATGTCTGAAGAGGTCTTCCCGCGCCCCCCCCCTCCCCGCCCCACTTCATATCTAAATAATAACTTTGCTGGATAGATTATTCTTGCCTGGTAGTTTTTCTTTTTTAATATTTTAAATATTTGATTCCACTCCCTCATGGTTTGTAGAGTTTCTGCTGAGAAGTCTGCTGAAAGCCTGATGGACTTTTCTTTAAACGTTATAGTTCCCCCTCCCCCCCATCCCTTGGATGTCTTAAGAATTCTCTGTCTTTGATTTTTCACATCTTCAGTATAATGTGCCTTGGAGAAGATCTACTAGAGCCCAGGTAGCTAGGGGTCTTGTTTTCTTCTTGAATTTAGGGTTCCAGATCTTTCCATAGGTTTGGACAGTTCTTGTCTACTATTTGTTAGAATAAGCTCTCTGAAGAATTTTGTTCTGCCCCGTTGGTATTCCTATTATTCTGTTAATAATGTTGTTCTTTCTAATGGAGTCAGATAGTTCTTGTAGAGTTCTTTCATTTCTTCTGGCTCTAAAATCTCTTTCTTCTTCCTTCTGTGTTTTTTCCATGTTTCTGTCTTTGATATCACTAATTCTTTCCTCCATTCAATTGGCACTGTTTTTTATGGTAGTTACTTCATTTCTCAATTTTTTTTGTTAAAATATTCTTTTTGTTCATAGATTTCCTTTCTGAGATTATTTATCTGTGTCTGGGTACTCTGCCAACAGTTTAAAAGCTCTCTGAGTATATTTAGCACTGCAGTCTTTTTTTAAAAAATGTATTTTAAGAGTATATTTTATTTTATTTATTAATATTATTTTTTTATTTTATTTTTAAATTTATTGAGCTGACATTGATTTATAAAAATTACATAGTTACCAGGCGCTCAATTTTACATTACATCCTTCATGCATTGCATTATGTGTTCATCACCAAGAGTCAGTTATTTTTCCATAACCTTATATTTGTGTTCCTGTTCCTTCTAGAACTGCAGTCTTAAATTCTGTGTCACTTAGATAATATATTTCCAAATCTATAAGTTTCTTCTCTGGAGATTTTTTCATTTCTGAGCAGCTTTGAATCCTAAGGTACTCATTGTATTTGTTTTTTTTTTTTTAATCTTTTTTTTTATTGTTAGACTTATTGGAGTGACATTGGTTAGCAAGAATTACATAGGTTCCAGGTGTATTCAATTAATTCTACAGTGCATTGTCAACTTGTTGTATAATAAGTTTATCACCCAATGTGACTTCTCTTTCCATCACCATACATTTAGCTTCTCCTCCCTCCTCTCTTACCTACTCCCCCATCTCCTATCCCTTCCCCACTTGTCCCCAAATAAACATTAAACTATTGATTGTGTCCATGGGTTTTTGTTTGTTTGTTTGTTTGCTTTTCTTTGTTGCTTTCAGTTTTATATTCCTCATATAAGTGATGTCATAAAGTTTTTGGTTCTTTCTGTCTGGGTTATTTTGCTTAGCATGATGATCTCCAGGTCCATTCATTTTGTTGTAAATGGCAGTATTTCATCTTTTCTTATAGCTGAGTAATACTCCATTGTGTATATGTACCACAGCTCCTTCATCTAGCTCCAGGGAACTTTGGTCGTTTCCATGTTTTGGCCACTTTGAACAGTGTTGCAATGAACATTGGGGTACATAAGTCTTTGCGGACTAAGGTTTTCAAATTTTTTGGGTAGATTCCCACAAGGGGGGTTGCTGGGTTATACGGTAACTCCATTCCCAATTTTCTGAGGAACCTCCACACAGTCTTTCATAGCAGCTGTACCAATTTTCACTCATTGTATGTGGTGTGTATTTTTCCCCCCTGGTCATGAGGACTTCTTCCTTGGCAGACATGAAGATGTCTTTCTCCCAGTTGGTTTTGCAGTAGTATCTTACAATATTTTCTCTTGGTTATTCAACCTTCTGCTTCTGGGAGCTTTCCCACAAGGTGGACTTCTCTTCTGTGACCTAATCATTTTGGTCTCAATCTGCCTTCCCTTTGGGAAAGTGTGGTGGGTGATGGTATGCTACACCTCTGAGATCAGTGCAGTTAAAAGCTGCTGTGCTGTGTTCTGCAGTTTCTCTGAGCCCTCCTGCTGGTTTCCACAGGGGTAGGGTTTGTTGAGAAGGGAGCAGGTTTGCTCCTAGGGTAATGACAGTTTGCCTTTTTCAGCTGGCTGTAAAGCAGGCACAAGGTGGAGTTGAAGGGACAAGCTTTGGGAGAGAGTTAGGGGAAGCAGCCACGCTCTGTGTCTATGGTTTCTGCCTGGGGGGGGGGTCATGTGGGTTGTAGCTGCTTTGTTGCTTGGGTTCACTCCCCTGGGTGTTGGCTCTGAAAGGAATAGTTTTTGAGATCTCCATTTGATGTTTATTCTGATCCAGCAGGGAATCCTTTTACAGTTTAGTCTACATAGCGAATCTCTTCTAATTGTCTTTCACCATGACTTGCGGTGGTTTTGAGGAAATTCTTAGTCTTGACTTTCTCCAAACTTCGTTATGAAATTAGTTCCCCTGAAACTTCTATACTCTAATAGGAATGATATCTTTTATTACCTGATTCCCCCTCACCCTTACCCTCCACTCCAGGCAAAGTCTTTGATCTAGAGTTCTGGAGCTAGAAGTGGGAACAATGACAAACTTTTCTCTCAGTGACACTCACTTTAAGAGCTGGGAACTCAGTGCAGAATGAGTAGCAGCCTGAGGTCTGCTCAGCTTGTTTCTGCTGATGTTGAGCCACTATTTTATAAGCTAGGGCAAGGGCTATCAAGGCCCTAGTATTTTTAGTGCACCACACACAGAGTAGAGCCTCCATTCTACACATGGGGTTGAAGGGGGATGCAAGGAAGCCCCCACCCCTTGACTGCATTCACACTGATATAGCCTCAGTGACAGTATGTGGGGGCAAGATGAGAAACACTGAAGCACTGCTGTTCTCAGATGGAAAGCCCTCTGTGGGAGTTGGGGGAGAGGGAGCCCTGTGCCCTTGTCTGCAACAGTTCACAGTGGAGTCTCCACCTCAATGAGCTAGAATTGGGGAGGGAGACGTAGGTCTCAGTTCAAATGTTACTGACTCGGGTATCTTACCAGGTTTTTATAGATTTTCTTGAATAGAAGTTTCTTCATTTGTTTATTGCTTTTAAGAACATTTCAATAGAATGTAAATTTTTAAAAAGGATAATTTTCACCAGTTACACTAGGGAGAAGATCAGCTGAAATCACGTGACCATGCTGGAAATTGATGTCATGATTTCTTCTTGTTAGAGCAGAGTGATTGACTGCGAACCCTTCTCTAGGCAGGGCAGAGTCAAAGGGAAGTGTACTTGGAGGAAGATAGAAAATAATTGCACATGAAATGTAGATATATAATTTCAAATGCAAATCTGAGGGTAGAAGTGGAAATAATGGCTATAAGTTTCAGCTGAATATTAGGAGGAACTTTCCCACAGCTGAAAATCTGGCAATGCATGCAGCTGTCTTCTGTGTTTTGGGGAGCTATATATGCTCAGAGATCAGGGACACTCCAGAAAAAGATTCTCTCACTGATGGGATGTTGGATGATGTCTTACCACTTGGATCCCTTCTAGGCAAAGCTTTGCAGATCATTGCAAAGCTTTACCTGAGGGTTTCCTTGGGTGGAAGGTCTTACAGATGACTCTGGGGACAAGGGCTTTTGTTCAGCAAGGATCACAGCACTTTATGTTTTTATGAGAAAGGGAAGGCAAATCACTATCTTATAAGTATAAAGTATGACCTTCAGACATGTATATGTCTGTGTATGTAACTTATTTTGTTTGTTATTTTATTTTCTAGAAACCAAGATGTCTTCCTAAAACAAATAGTAAATGTTGATAAATTAAGATCCATTTGCTCTTTGATACATACTTTAATAAATTATTTTTGGAGAGAGGGCAAGATGGTGACCTGGGAGGAGGTCCCTAAAGCTTCTCCCAGAAAATACAATTAAATGGCCTTCTAGGAGCCAAAAAAGAGGACTCCAAGTGACACAACAACAGCTAAGAAATCCACACATCGCAAGAGAACAACTGAAGGTTGGAGAGAAGCGGGAGAGCGGGAGACAGGGAAGGGAGTGGAGATGGATCACAACAGGAGCCCATTGCTGCTGACTATATGAGAGCAGCACAGTGAATGGGATGGAAGAGGCCAAGAGGTGACAAGAGTGAAAGCCAGCCAGAGTGGCAGAACGGTGGGAGACCATGGGGGATTTGGGCCGTAGAGCAGCGTATTGGGGACAGAGCTTAGGGACCAGCCTTTGAAGCTCTTGAGTAACAAGAGGGCTAAGTGAGGACTCTGGACAGCTGCCGTCTAAGGTGGGGCCCCAGAGACAGCATTTTGGTTCCTGGCACCCTTGCAGCCCACAGCACACACGTGCATGGCTCCTCTGCAGGGTGGCAGTTTCTGGCCCACAGCAGAGGTGAGCTGACTGCCTTTGTGTGACCAGCAACATCAGGCCTATGACTTTGGACTTCTGGCTCATGGTGCCTGGTGCCCACATGCAGTGCAAGCCTGACCCAAATGACTGGTCACTGGAACAGGAAAGGCAGAAGAAAGGTAGATTTGATAGCATTTGTCCCAGCTAGCAAGAGCAGACTCAGCCCGCATCCCCTAGCTTCCCCAGCATAGGGCAGGAGATAAAGCTGCCACAGTGTGCTTTTTGTTGGCCTCTCACCTCTCCTACAGATTTCCCAATGAACTGTGAACTGCCAGAAGCAGAGGGACTGTGGGTAGAAGCACCCTGTCCCCAAACGTGGATGGAGACCAGAGATAAGCCTTAAACACCTCCCCTCTCTCCCAAAACTTGGCCTCCAGTCTCACCTAGTGTTTGCCCTACAGCAAGACACCACAAAAATACTAATCAGCCAAACATAACACCTTCATGACAAAGTGGGAGAACCCAGCAGACAGTATGTATACCTTAGGATCTAAAGCTGCTCAGAAAGAAGATGAAAAATCTCCAGAAAAGGATCTCACAGACCTAGATTTCTGAACTAAGTGACAGATAATTTCAAGTAGCCATTCTAAAGATTCTGAGACAAATGAAAACATATTGGCAGAACACCACAGCTGAGGTGAATGACTTAAGAAGGAAATCCGTGAACAAAAGAAACAATTTAACAAAGAAATTCAGAACATAAGGAAGATTGAGATGGAAATTCAAGAGATAAATAATACAATAAAAGAAATGAGAAATGAAATAACTGCCATAGGAAACAGGGCCAACCAGATGGAGAAAAGAATTAGTGATATCAAAGGTCAGAACATGGAAACATCTCAGAAAGAGGAAGATAGGGAATATAGAACCAAAAGGATTGAAAGAACTCTGCAAGAATTATCTGACTCCATGAGACAAAACAACATCAGGATAATAGGATTAGAAGAAGAAGCAGAGCACTCTACAGAGAACATACTCAAACAAATAGTAGATGAGAACTTTCCAAACCTATGGAAAGATCTGGAACCCCAAATTCAAGAAGAAAACAGGTCCCCTAGATATCTGGACCCTAGCAGATCTTCTCCAAGACACATGGTACTAAAGATGTCAAAAACTAAAGATAGAGAATTCTCAAGGCAGCCAGGGAAAAAAGAATTATAACCTTTAGAGGAAAACACATCAGGCTGGCATCAGATTTCTCAGCAGAAACTCTACAAGACAGGAGGGAGTGGAATCCAATATTCAAAAATTTAAAAGAGAGGATCTTACAGCCAAGAATAAATTATTGAGCAATATTATCTTTCAGATATGAAGGTGGAATAAAGACCTTCTCAGACACACAGAAGGTGAAGGAATTCTCCAGCACAAGGTCGGCACTTCAAGAAATACTGATGAAGCCTCTTTGACCTGAAACAAAACATCAGGACAAATGCAATGGAGTTGGGGAACAAAAAAGAAACAAACATAAATCAAAACAAAAGTAAAAAAGTAATGGCCACAGGAAATCCTCACATATTTATCATCACTCTAAATGTTAATGGACTGAACTCACCAATAAAAAGACATACAGTAGCAGACTGGATTAAAAACAAAACCCATCCACATGCTGTCTCCAAGAGACACACCTCAGCTATAAGGACAAACATAGACTCAGAGTGAAAGGATGGGAAAAAATACTCCAAGCAAATGGTAACCAGAGAAAAGCAGGAGTTCCCATACTAATATCTGATGAAATAAACTTTAGGTTAAAAAATATAGCAAGAGACAAAGATGGACATTACAAAATGATAAAAGGCACAATACAATAACAAGAAGCTTTGACACTAATTAATATATAGGCTCTCAACCTGGAAGCACCAAAATATACAAAGCAACTATTAACATATCTGAAAGGAGAAACTGACAAAAGTACAACCACTGTGGGAGAGTTAAACACCCACTTAACAGCCATGGACAGATCATCCAAACAGAAAATAAATAAGGAAATATCAGCTCTAAATGACACATTACAGCAATTGGACATAATTGATATTTACAGTACACTTCATCCAGGAAAAAGAGACTATACTTTATTTTCTAGTGCACATGGAACATTCTCAAGGATAGACCACATGTTGGGATGCAAAAGTAGCTTCAGCAAATTCAAGAAGATCGAAATCATACCAAGTGTATTCTCAGACCACAAAGCTTTGAAATTGGAGATCAACTGTAAAAGGAAAGCAGAAAAAAACCACATACATATGGAGATTAAACATCTTATTAAAAAATAACTGGATAATATAACAAATAAAAGAAGAGATTAAAAATATATAGAAACTAATGACAATGAAAATACAACATAGCAAAATTATTGGGACACAGTGAAAGCAGTAAAAAGAAACTTACATCATTACAGGCCTATCTTAAAAAACAAGAAAAATCACAAGTAAACACCTTAGCATCCCATGTTAAAGAACTGGAAAAAGAAGAGCAGACAAAATCCAAAGTCAGTAGAAGGAAAGAAATAATAAAAATTAAAGCAGAGTTAAACCAATTAAGGAACAGAAGGACAATAGAAAAAATTAATATTACAAAGATCTGGTTCTTTGAGAAAGTCAACAAAATTGACAAACCCCTGGCTAGACTAACCAAAGGATGAAAAGAAAAGACACAGACATCCAAAATTAGAAATGAAAGGGGGGAAATTATCACTGATACCACAGATATACGAAGGATTATAAGAAAATATTATGAAGGGCTTTATGTCACTAAATTTAACAACCTAGAAGAAATGGACAAGTTTCTAGAAACCTATAGCCTACCTAGACTGAACCAAGAAGAGCTGGATAATGTAAACAGACCAATCAATAGCAAAGAGATTGAAATGACCATCCATAATCTTTCTAGAAGCAAAAGCCCTAGAACCAGATGGTCTCACCAATGAGTTCTACCAAGCATTGAAAGAAGAATTGACACCTATTTTTCTTAGACACTTCCAAAAAATTGAAGAGGAAGCAATACTTCCTAACTCATTCTATGAGGCCAACATTACCCTAATACCAAAGCCTGGTAGAGACAACACAAAAAGGAAAATCATAGACCAAAATCTCTGATGGACACAGATGCAAAAATCTAAACAAAATATTGGCAAATAGAATACAACAATGCATCAAAAAGATTATACATCATAATCAAGTGGTATTCATCCTGGGAACAGAAGGATGGTTTGACATATGAAAATCAATCAATGTAATACAGCGCATAAACGAAATAAAAAATAAAGACCATATGGTTATGTCAATTGTTGCAGAAAAAGCATTTGACAAAATACAACATCCATTTGTGATCAAAACACTGAATAAAATAGATATAAAAGGAAAGTATCTCAACATCATAAATACCATATATGACAAACCCTCAGCTAATATCATACTGAATGGGGAAAAGCTGAAGCCCATTCCTCTAAAATCAGGTACAAGACAGAGATGCCCTCTGTCACCACTGCTATTCAATATAGTACTGGAAGTTCTAGCCATAGCAATCAGGCAAGAGAAAGGAATCAAAGGTATCCAAATTGGGAAAGAAGAGGTCAAATTGTCCCTGTTGCAGATTACATGATCTTTTATATAGAGAAGTCCAAAGATTCTACCAGGAAAGTATTAGAAACAATAAACGAATATAGTAAAGTCACAGGATACAAAATCAATGTACAAAAATCAACAGCATTCCTATATACAAACAATGAATCCTCAGAAAAAGAAATGAGGGAGTCAATTCCCTTTGTTATCACAACAAAAAGAATGAAATACCTGGGAATTAACTTAACAAAGAACGTGACAGACTTATACACGGAAAACTGTAAGACACTTTTGAAAGAAATTGGAACAGACATTAAGAAATGGAAAAATATTCCCTGTTGATGGATAGGAAGTCTTAACATTGTTAAAATGGGCATTTTGTCCAAAGCAATCTACAGATTTAATGCAATATTTATCAAAATCCCACAATAATACTTTTGCAAAATAGATAAAAGAATTATCAGATTTATATGGAACCATAAAAGACCTTGAATTGCCAAAGCAATATTACATAAAAAGAATAAGGCTGGTAGTATTACACTCCCCGACTTCAATTTATATTACAAAGCATCAATAATCAAAACAGTTTGGTTTTGGCAGAAAAACAGAAACAGACCAATAGAACAGAGCTGAAAACCCAGAAATAAATCCACAAATTTATGGACAAATAATTTTTGATGAAGGAGCAAAAAACATGCAATGGGGAAAAGACAACCTCTTTAGTAGGTAGTGCTGGGAAAGCTGGAAAAACCTATGCAAAAGAGCTGTGAACTCTCACCATATACAATGTCCTTCATATAAGACCTGCAAGAATAAACTGTATAGAAGGAAACATTGGTACTACACTTATAGACCTAGGACTCAAGGAAGACTTCATGATCCTGACCTCAAAGGCAAGGGTAGTAAAAGCAAAAATAAATGAATGGGACTATATCAAACTAAAAAGCTTCTGCACAGCAAAAGAAACCATCAACAAAGCAAACAGATAGCCAACTGAATGGGAGAAAATATTTGCAAACAATGCATCTAATATCTAAAATATATAAAGAACCAATATGATTAACAACAAGAAAATCAAACAACCCAGTTAAAAAGTGGGCAGAAGAAATAAACAGACACTTCTCCCACAAAAAATACAAATGGCCAGCAGACATATGAGAAAATGCTCATCCTCATTAGCTATCAGGGAAATGCAAATCAAAACCACAATGAGATACCACCTCACACCTGTGAGAATGGCTATTATCAACAAGACAAGGAATAACAAGTGCTGGAGAGGATGTGGAGAGAAAGGAACTCTCACACACTGCTGGTGGGAGTGCAAACTGGTACAACCACTGTGGATGACAGTGTGGAGGGTCCTCAGAAAATTGGGAATGGAGTTACCATATGACTCAGCAATCTGCCTTCTGGGGATCTACCCAAAAAAGTTGAAAACCTTTGTCCGCAAAGACTTATGTACCCCAATGCTCATCACAGCACTGTTCACAGTGGCCAAAACATGGAAACAACCAAAGTGCCCTGCGACAGATGACAGGATAAAGGGTCTGTGGTACATATACACAATGGAATATCACTCAGCTATAAGAAAAGATGAAATATTGCCATTTGCAACAAAATGGAGATCATCATGCTTAGTGAAATAAGCCAGACAGAAAAAACCAAAAACTGTACGACTTCACTCATATTCGGAATATAAAACTGAAAGCAACAAATTAAAAATAAACAAACAAATAATCCATGGACACAATCAATAGTTTAATGTTTATTTGGGGACAAGTGGGGAGGGGATAGGAAAAGGGGGAGGGCGTGGGAGAGGAGGGAGGGAGACCTAAACATATGGTGATGGAAAGAGAACTCACACTGGGTGGTGAACTTATACAACAAGTTGACAATGCACTGTAGAATTGTACACCTGGAGCATATGTAATTCTTGCTAACAAATGTCACCCAAATAAGTTTAACAATTAAAAAAAATGTATTTTTTCCCTCTTGGAAAAGGGCTATAGAAGCGTTTTGGAATTTGAATTTTTCTAAGTGTATTAGGTTTCTAGGGCTGCCATAACAAAATACCACAGACTGGCTGGATTAAACAAGAGAAATTTATTTTCTCAGGGTTTTGGAGGCTAAAAGTTCAAGATCAAGTGTCAACAGGTTTGGTTTCTTCTGAGGCCTCTCTTCTTGGCTTGCAGATTGCCACCTTCTCACTGTGTCCTCACAGTGACATCCATACGACTTCATTTTATCTTAATTACCTATTTTAAGGGCCCTATCTCCAAATATAGTCCCATTTTTGAGGTAATGGTATTAGAAATTATAAGAAACATGAATTATGGGAAATACAATTCAGCATATAACAGTAGGTTTAGATTTTCCTCAGTGCTATTTCTGCTCATATTTCCCACAGTGTTCCTGAAGTAATTATAAACTAGAGATTGAAGAAAACTTGAAATTTAGAGAAATTCACACTGTAACTACTGCCTACCTTGAGTCATACCAGATGTGGCTTTTGGTTGCAGCTTGCTGGTGACTGTGCAGGCTCTGTCCATCAACTCAGCAGTATTTCTGCAGTGAAGTCAGCTGGTTCCCTGCAATAATATCCTGCATGTCATTGTCAGCCCAATTGTACCCAAACAAGTTGAAACAGAGTAGCTTTGCAGACACAATAACCTTTAAACAGATTTTTCAGGGGAAACAATAGCACATCCGCTTTTGTACCAAGGATCAAGACTTCTGATTGCTTTTATGCTGTTTTTCTTGTGAAGCTAATTAGGTTTTCACAAAACTGTTTTGTTGACTCCAACAAGGCATGTTATTAACAAATTTCTAATGCAATCTACTGCAACCAAGTATGTGACTAGCATAGAGATTCTGTATATAAAGTTCCCTTATATCAACCCTAAAATTTTGCTGAAGACTCCTTGGTCAGTTTATCTTATAAGGCAAAGTTTTGAATGATGGTAAAATGATGTAATTTTACATAATCTTTTATAAGATATGAGTGTGATTTTTTTCTACTATTCAAAAAAACAGTTATCATTTTGTCAAAATATTCAACCTAAAATTTATTTACTAATTACAAATATTATATCCAGAATCACAGAAAAGTACAAAAATAAAAATTATTTGTAACCTTATTTCCTTAAAATAGCATTGTTATTTTTGTTTCACATTTTCCAGTCTCTTTTTAAATATATTACTCAGCCAACATCTCTTTATATTTATAAAGTTATAACAACAAAATACTGTTTTTTTAATATCACATGATTTGTTGTGGAAATTTTCTTTACTATTCTTCTTTCGATGGATCATAATTTTTATAAATATTTCTTTTTGTTGAAATTCAGATAAAGAATACTATGGTTATTATTTTTCCTTATATATTTGTGAGAATATATCTGATAATTATATTTCTTCAGTCTTCTTCACTAATATTAAATGACACATTTAGCACATCAAAAAATGCCTAAATGCAACTGGATCTATTATTTGTTTTATGTGCTGGTTCATCCATCTGTCTCTTTTGGCATCAGCTCTATTTTGCTTTAATTAATAAAATTATAAGGTCAAGTTTAAAATCTTGCATTGTGAATAAAAAGTATTTTATTACTTCTTTTCACTGATTTACTATTCTGGGTGAAATCTAAATTTAATTTGGTAAATTAAAATATTAATTCATGATTTCTAATACAATTGAATTGTTATACTTGTTATATTTCCTTTTAAGTTTTCTGTGACTTTAACCTGAAAAACAACAAGGAATTTATATTTGTTATAAGAATGTGACATTCTATATATAGAGAAAACAGGTAATAATCTCCTCACTTCTCCTTTCTCCAAAATCCACTTTTCTAAGGTTACCAATATTATAGCCTGAAGTGTACTTTTCTACATACCTTACTCATATAAATGTGCACACACACACACACACACACACACACACACACACAGACACATTTCCCTCATGAAAAAGTGGAATCAATTTTACATATTCCTATATATCAAATTTGCCCAAACCAAACAAAATACTGCAGAATTTTGAGATTCTGATTAAAATTGCATTGCATTTATATATTAATTTGTGAAGATTGACATTTTTCATTTTACTGATTTCTTTCCAGTTTATAGCTTTATTTAAGTTTTTTGTGTGTTTTTATAATTTACTTTTTTTGAGAATTTATTACTATATGTTTAAATATTTTTCCTGCTGTTTCGAGTGATATACAAGCACTTAATATATTTATATATAATTTTTAATTTATTATTACCAGCATAAGTAAAAGTATTGATTTTTATATATTTACATTGTATCTAACCTCTATGTCAATCCACGAGCAGATAAGATTTATTACAAGCATGTAAAGGTAGTTCATAATAAAGTAGTTTCTCAATATATTTATCATAATAGTTTTACTACTCAGTATTTTATTTTGTATCACATTTTATCACCAATATAGAGGAAGACTCTTAATATTTGTGTATTTATCTTGTATCTATCTACCATTAGATATATTTCAAATTATCTGTTGAATTACTTGGGGTTTCTAGGTGGACAAACATACCACCTGCAAATAAAGGCAGCTTTGTTTCTCTTTTAAATTTCTTTGTTTGTATTTATATCTGTGTCTATGCAAATTTGATCTAACATCTACCTATTTAATTTTTTCTTCTTACCATATTTCCTGGAACCTACATTATAGTATTAATTAATGGTATTGGCTAGCACCTTTATCTTGTTCCTGCCTTTAATGGGAATACTTAAAATGTTTCTCTATAGATTTTTTTTTTAATTGTAGATTTCTGGCATACTCACCTGATTTGATTACAGTTTTCTTTTCTACCTAGTTTACTAATTTTTTCTCTTAAGAATATGTATTGAATTTTGATAAAAAACTTTAGTAACTGTTATAGAGGTTATACAGCTTTTTTATTCTTTAATACAATTTACTACATTAAGAGATATAATATGGTATCATCCTTGCATCGTTGGAACTCACTTTTAAAATATATTCATAGATTCCATTGGTTAAAATTTTATTTAAGATTTTTGCATTTTTTTCTATGATATTCCTTTTCTTCTTTTTGTCCTTTGTCTTTGCTCTTCTGTTCTTACTTTGATTCAAAGGCTTTGGATTAGTATGGTCTCATTGAGTGAGTTAAAAAGTGTTTTATTTCCCCCCCTAGATGTTCTAGAAGAGATTTCATGACATTGGGGAAATTTTAGGTCTTTGAGAGAGGGGGGGGGGAGAGAGAGAGAGAGAGAGAGAGAGAGAGAGAATATGAATCTGGCTTTGATATGTCCTTCCACATATCCTCATCTGATTGGAGATTTTTTTGTTTTTTTCTCCCCCTTTCATCAATTCATTTATAGCACTCTTAAATAGATACTCTGTTAAAGACAGTGTTTCATCTTAGTTTATCAGCAAGTCTGTGAGCTAGTTATTATATGTATGCTTGATCGTTAAGGCTGAGTCTTAGAGACACTGTATGCTTCAGATTACTAAACAGAACAATTGCATCATAATGACTAATAATCGGTTCTAATATACATATTTAACTTGTCACTGAGTCAACTCAAATGTATTTATCTTTTCAACTTTTTTAAATACCTAAGAATAGCAAACATATAAGTTCCATGTGGGCTAAAAGAAGGTGGAAAAAGATTTTTTTTACTCAAAATCTTTTTTAAATAAATTTTAATCCACATAGGTAAATGATAGACAGCTACCTTATTGATTACTCTAACTTATAAATTTTCTTTGGGAATTTGTTAAATATTGCATTTAACTGTATCGTTGTGTCTGCTCTCTGTCTTTACTTTTAAAATAGTCAACATTTTCACTATCCAAAAAAGTAAGTCATATTTACTTTACAGGTGGTAACAGAAATTGACCTGAAATATCTCTTTCTGACTGCCTCCCCTCCTTATCACTTTCTGTCTGGGTTCTGAATCTTGCTTCAAAGTCCCATTTATGATCACAAGGTTGTCTTTTGGAATTAGCATTTGTATATAATCTCACCAAATTCTGATTCTGGGCTTCCTTTCATGGTCTGTAGCTCAGACATACTTTTTTCTGTTTTGGATTGTGATGGGGGTTTATTCCTCCAATAAATGTCCAGGTTGGGCCTACCTCTTCCTTATTTGGGGGAAAAGAGAGGAATGAATTCAGAATATGTCTACATAGCCAAACTAGGTAGAGGATATCTGAGATATCCTATGGGATATTGTAAAAAACAAAGGGACTTGGAGGAATTGAAACAGTAGGGGGCCAGTAGTTGGAACTAGGTGTAATAAAATAAAGCAAAACACTTGGAACTTGGGTAAAAGGTAAAGTCTTTTGCCATCACTTAGGTGGATAGGCCTACAACGTCAATGAAAAGCTTTTCCATAGGCGTGGTTAACAGTCACGGATATAAAGTTAGTTCTTAAGAAAATTATACTTAAAAAATGAAAGTATACAATGTTGTATATACACATTAAGGGATACAGGGGGATCTGTTATCTTTCTTCAATTTCTTTTGCCTAAGAAATTGATAATAATTCCTGGACCTCCAGTATGAGCAAGGGAATACTCACAAAATTGATTACATCATTACAGGAAGGAAAAACTCAAATGATTATCTCAGAGACCAAAGTTCCATATTTATTTCTAATAACAAAACTTAAATACTGGGGATAGAATTATGTTTGAAATGATATCTATCTTAAAGTTATGGCAAATTAACAGTATGTATCAAAACCTTAAAATGTGCTTATCTTCTGTCTCAACAATTTCATTTATAAGAAATGATTTAAGGAATAATTGAAAAATGTACACAATATTTTTTTCCAAGTTGTTATTTATAATACTAAAAATTGAGCAGTTTCCACATTTCACATTTATACCTTAGATCTTGAAAGTACAGCCACAAAAAATAATTATTCTTCAGCCTTTGGAAGCCATACTATAGAACAGGTGTTGCCAAACTTTTTCTGTAAAGGCCACATAGTAAACATTTCAGGCTTTGGGGAGCCATATGGTTTCTACTGCAACAATTTAATTTTGATTTTGTATTTTGAAAGCAGCCATAGATAATACATAAATAAATGAGTGTGGCTATATTCTACTAAAACATTAGTTATGGACCCTAAAGTTTGAATTTCTTACAACTTTCTTATGTCACGCAATATATTCTTTTGATTTTTTTCCCTCCAATAATTAAAAAAAATATAAAAATCATTCTTAGCTTGCAGGCTATACAAAAACGTGCAGCAGGCAGGATTTGAACCCTGCAATAGAGGAATAATTAGTAATTGCGAATAACTTTGTCATGTATTGATAAATGGTAAAAATCAGTTAGAAAAATGTGTGAATCATTATTCTCATTTTTTAAATAAAAATTAAGTGCTATTCTAAGGCTTGGGCTAGAGAGATGAGGAAGTCCAGATTCACCTCTAGAGAGTGATGATGTAAGTGAGAATTAGACAGTAAACTTGGCACAAGCCAAAACTTGAAATAAATACATGAATTTCCCTTCTTCTTTAATGGACCCTGTCATGGTCATCTGAAAATTTCCAGGCTAATGTCCTAAAGAGATGTGAGATGTGTGGGAGGGCCAAGTCAAGAATATCCTAGATCAGCTAGGTCCCTCAACCCACCAGCTGAATCCCAATGTACCAATGACCCCAAATAAGGTTATTTTAACCCAGCCCACATTAGCAGAACTGCTCCCTGGTTCATAGATGTGTGAGAAGTAATAAATGGATGTTGTTTTCAGCTATTAAGTTTTAAGGTGGTATGTTGTACATCAATGCTAATTGAATTGCATAGTTTTGAGAGACAGTACTAAAATAGAAATCTGTAGATGATCCAATAGGATGAAGATAGGCAAGGGCACCAAAATAAGAACTTGTGTGAGTACTGGGGAAACAAGCTCAGAGCAGAGGGTAGGACTCCACACCTGGTGTGAGGACAGCTAAAGCAGGGGCCACTCTTTATCTGGTATCCATGGTTACATGCCACCATGTTACTACTTTAAGCTAAAAATGACATTGCTGGGCAAGAACAGGTTTTTCAGGAGATAAACCATGCTTGTTTGCAACTTCCTTTACTGAAAATGTTAGAACCATGGGACTTTACCAGGAGTGATGGTTTTAGTCACCTTCAGCATTGGTCTCTGTGTGCTAATTTGAAATTTTTTTATTTTTTATTTTTTTATTCATTTTTATTGTTAGACTTATTGGGGTGACATCTGTTAGCAAGGATTACATAGGTTTCAGGCATACAGTTCTACAGTGCATTGTCAGCTTGTTATATAATCAGTTCACCACCTAATGTGACTTCTCTTTCCATCACCTTATATTTAATTTGGGCCCAAACTTGTAAATATTTTTTTACAGTTTTTTCTTGAGTGATTAAGGGCTCTTGTATAAAGAAGTATCCTTGGGCTTGTCACAAATGTCTTATTTCCCAAGATGGATATGTGTATTAGGGCTACCTCTAACCCTAGGCTATTTTGACTTTGTCGGAAATGATAGATTTTATTATTAGGTATCCTAAGGCAGGCCTTTAGCAATGCTTCATATACATACATAACGAATTCATTAACATGAAATTGCTTTGGTGAGTAAAAAATTTATTTCCCTCTTTTTGGTGAAGTATTTTCTATCCAGCATCTACAATCAATTATGAGTTCCTCACTCTGCTGAGTAGAAATAACTTTAAATTCCTCACTTTTGCATAGCGCTTTAGAAAACCCCTTCATGTAGATTACCCCATTCATTTTCATTATAATCCTAGAAGGTACATATTAGTATTCACATTTTAAATAAGAAAAAATTGAAGGTAAGAGAGGAGGATAACTTATTCCAGGTTCAAGTTTATTAAGTGGTAGAAATGGCACACAAAACCCAGCCAGGTCTTTGATTTAAAATTCAAGTCCCTGACGGTGAGAGCATGGCTTTCTCCCTGAGCACATCTTCTGGGTTAGCTGTATATGATTTAACCATTTTCTTCTCCCAAGGCAGAGGAACGGGTTTCTGTTTCCAGGGATACTAACTGCTGAGTAAGTGGAAAGATTGGTTGCCTGTTAGGAAGTTGTTCAAAATATCTGCAAAACTTGTTTGTGTACCGTGGAAATGTAATTTAGACATATTAATCTAGCATTATACTCTGGAGGTTCTTTGTATAATGTATGCTAACTAAACTGTGAAACTATACTAGATCCTTCTTACTTTTATTTCTGTGTTCTATACTTTTTAAAAAATTTAATTTAATTTTTAAAATTTATTGGGGTGACATTGATTAGTAAAATTACATTGGCTCCAGGTTTACAATTCTACATTATATTTTCTATGTGTTGTGTTATGTGTTCATCACCAAGAGTCAGTTCCCTTTCTATCACCATGTATTTGTGTCCCTGTCCCTTCCACCCACCTCTTTCCCCCTTACCCTCAGATATCTACTAACTTATTGACTGTGTCCATGAATTTTGTTTCTTTGTTGCTTTTGATTTTATGTTAACAATTGAACTAAATTTCTCCATCCCCTTTCCTTATTTTACCCACTCTTCCATCCCTCCTCCCATGTTAAAGAAGTCCCTCTAACATTCTTTATAGTACTGGTTTGGTGGTGACGTATTTCTTTAGCTTTTTATTATCTGAGAAGCTCTTTATCTGTCCTTCAATTTTGAATGCTGGTCTTGCTGGTTACATTATTCTTGGTTGTAGATCCTTGGTTTTCATCACATTGAATATTTTCTGCCAATCGCTTCTGGCCTGTAAAGTTTCTGGTGAGAAATAAGCTGAGAGTTGAATGGATGTCCCCTTATAAATTACTACTTGCATTTCTCTTGCTGTTTTTAGAATTTTTTCTTTTTCTTTAATTTTTATCATTTTAATTATGATGTGTCTCAATGTGTTCCTGTCTGGGATCAACTTGTTTGGGATTTTCTGTGCATCCTAGACTTGTATGTCTATTTCCTTCACCAGGTTAGAAAAATTTTCAGTCATTATTTCTTCAAATAGTTTCTTGATCCCTTACTTTTCCTCTGTCCCTATGATTCTAATATTTTTACATTTAATATAATTCCAGAGGAATCTCAATCTATCCTTACTATTTTGGATATTAGTTTCTATCTGTTCTGGTTGGGTGTTTTCTGCTGGCTTTTCCTGCAAATCACTACTTTACTTCATGCTTCTATTTTATCTAGTTTAGTATCTTTTATTCCATTCTTCATTTCAGTTAATGTAGTCATTATCTCTCTCTGGTCCTTCATAGTGGTTTGTAAGTCTTCTTTAATGCTTGCTATCTCTCTGTTGAAATTATCATTCTGTTCCTTAAGCATTTTTTTAATCATTGCTTTGAGTTTTGTTTCTGATGAATTATCTGTCTTTATTTTGAGTTCCCTTTATCTGGTTTCTCATTTTTACTACCTCTTTGGACCCTCACTGCTGCAGTTTCTTTGGTGTTTGCTGCTGATACTGGGTGGGCAGAGGTCTTTGGGGGAGGGGCATTTGCAGCTTTGTTTTCTTTCTGTGGCTCTGGAGGTCATGCAGGGAGTTTGGGTGTGATTACCCCTTCTTGCTCTCAGTTTGCCTGGTGTGCAGATTCTTCCCTGTGTCTCGGAGTCAGTCCTGTATGCTGTCTTTCAAACTGTGCTTGTGGGCCGAGAAATGCGTGCACAGCCCCCTCTCTCCTTCTCCCTTCCAGTCGGAGTGTTTGTGCTGCAGTTCCTCACTTCCAGTTGTTTTTCCTCCTCTGGACACTGGATTGAAGTCTGGCTGCTGTGTTTTGTGGACTGGTCTGCACCTCCTAGAGCTAAAGTTAGGTGGTTACAGTATCTCACACTCCCATCTCTGGGACTCTTTTTCTCTGTCCCATGGACCCAGTGAGATCTGGAGTGAGGTCCAGAGCACTCTCCCACCACCTTCTTACTTCTCCCTCCCCCAGTGGTAGAGTTCCAAGCAGGGACCCGTGCACAGCCCCATCTCTCCACACTTCTCCTTTTATTTCTCCTTTGTTTAACCCTCTGCCAGCCTTTGGGTACCTTAATGTGATGAGCGGGTTTGTTAGCTGTGATTGTGTGTTTTGTAGAGGGTCCTTGGTTAAGGTATAGGTTAAGGTATAGGTATTAGTTGTAATCTCTAGAGGAGTT
This sequence comes from Lyroderma lyra, assembly GCA_004026885.1. Classification (NCBI taxonomy): domain Eukaryota; kingdom Metazoa; phylum Chordata; class Mammalia; order Chiroptera; family Megadermatidae; genus Lyroderma; species Lyroderma lyra. Next base: position 148,994 of record PVJL010002653.1, read on the forward strand.
TTTCAGAGGTTTCTCTCATGCTGTCATTTTTTTGTTGTTGTTGTTCTCTCTGTTCTATACTATTTTTAAAGACATCATCCTTTTGGTCCCCTAAGACCTTTTGCCACCTTTTACTGTTCCTCTTATCCTCATCTACAAATGGCATCTAAGAAATGATGGTATCTAACCATATGCCAAGCTATGTAGCATCATTGATCTCTTTTCCCTTCCCTTCATCCCTAAGGCCATGGCCTTGTCAAGCCCCTTGCTGTCTCTACATAGACCAGCCAGTAAACAGTCACATGGGATTCTGTTTCCTTCTTCTCTCCCCTTCCATCTTTCTTGTGTACTGTCCCCAGATTAATCTTTGGAACCAGAATTATAGCATCTTTCTGTTTATATAAATTTTCTACTAATCATGAGCAAAATACTAACTGTAAGTAAGCTCTCTAGGATTGTTTTTCCTTTTAAATAGGCTTTATTTTTTAGAGCAGTTTCATACCATATTCCCCTGCTCACTCACCTGCACAACTACCCCACTATAAACACTATACCAGAGTGGTATTTTTGCAATTGATTGACCTACATTGACAAGTCATTATTACCCCAAGTCCATAGTTGACGTTAGGGTTCACTCTTGATGTTTGTGATGGTTAATTTTATGTTTTAACTTGATGGGCTAAGGGAAACCTAGATAGCTGGTAAAAGATTTCTGGGCATATCTGTAAGGAGGTTTCCAGAAGAGATTAGCATTTGAAGCAGTAGCCCAAGTAACGAAGATTCACCCTCACCAGTAGGCAGGCATCCTCTATTAATTCTTTGAGGGCTTGAATAGAACAAAAAGTAGATGAAGGGCTAATTCTCTTTTGTATCTTCTTTTATCCTCAGGTAGGAGTTCCTGGCTCTCAGGCCCTCAGACTTGAATTTGGATTAAATTAAACCACCAGCTGTCTTGGTTCTCCAGCTTGCAGGTGGTATACCATGGGACTTCCCAGCCTCCATAATTATATGAACCATTTTTTTATGATAAATCTCCTTTCATCTATCTATATACCCTGTTGATTTTGTTTCTCTGGAGAACTTTGACTAATACCGTGTTGTACATTCTCTAGATTTGAACAAATGTACAATGACATGTATATACCACTATAATATTTTACAGAATAGTTTCACCATTCTAAAAATTCTCTCTGTTCAGCCTGTTTATCTCTCATCGCCCCAGGCTCTGGCAACCACTGATGTTATTACTGTCTCCATAGTTTTGCCTTTTCCAGAATGTAATACAGTTGGAATCACACAAGACATAGCTTTCAGATTTGCTTCTTTTACTTAGTAATATGCATTTAAGTTTCCTTCGAGTCTTTTCATGGTTTGGTACTGTATACTTTGCCATGTATAAAGTGCACTCTTTTGCCCAAATTTGTGAGGGAAAAATAAGGATGTACATTATACATGGGTAATACAAATTATATATCTATATAAGTGTTTTTAATTCTTCTATTCATGCTTGTAAGTTATAAATGTTACCTAAAATTTCTTGTACCATAATACATTAAAAAATAAAAGCCAAAAATTTTTTATAATACAAAAAACAGGTACCTAAATATAAACAAGTAAAAATTTGAGTTAAAAAATTAAAACAAAATATTTTTCCCCTGAAAGTTTAATCCAAAATGTGGGGTGTGCATTATACATGAGAGCACATTATACATTTCAAAATGTGGTACCTCATTCCTTTTTAGTGCTGCAAAATAGTCCATTGTCTAGATGTATCCCCATTTACTTATCCATTTCCCTGCTGAAGAACACTTTGGTTGCTTCCAAGCTTTGGCAATTATGAATAAAGTTTTATAAACATCTACATGCAGGTTTTTGTGTGAATATAAGTTTTCAGCTCTTTGGGTAAATATTGAGGGGTGCCAATGCTAGATTCTTTGGTAAGAAATATGTTTAATTTTTGAAGAAACTATTGAGCTATCTTCCAAAATGGCTTTTCTATTTTATATTACCATGAGCAATAAATAAGAGTGCCTGTTGCTCCTTAACCTCACCAGCATTTGTTGTTGGTGTTCCAGATTTTGGCTATGCTACTAGATGTGTAGTGGTATGTTGTTTTAATTTACATTTCCCCGATGACATATGAGATTTGACAAGTTCACAAATTTGCCACTGTGTGCTCATGGTGGCAGTACTATACAAACAACTTGGTAAGATTTTATAACCTTGGTACATCTGTGTCTCACAGCTGTGTTTCTGTCCATGTGTGGCAGTGTCTTGCTAAATGGCATTCATTATTGTTGTGTGTTTTTTGTGTGCCATTGCAAAAATGTTGGAGCTTGAATTAGAGCAATTAACAAACATTAAATTTCTTTTTAATCTTGGCAAGAGTGGAAGTGAAATTAGGGAATATTAGTCCAAGTTTATGGGAATAATACAATAAAGAAAACAGCAGTATTCAAATGGATTAAATGTTTTTCTGAAGGGAGAGAGAACATCACTGATGAAGAGAGGTCAGAATGACCAGTAATGAGCAGAACTGATGAAAACATTGCAAAAATTCATTGAATTGTGTATCAAAACTACTAGCTGACTTTGAGAAACATAGCAGACCAACTAACCATTGATAGAGATGCAGTTAGGAAAATCTTAACTGAAAATCTTGGCATGTGAAAGGTGTGTGCAAAAATTGGTCCCAAAGGAGCTCACTGATGAACAAAAGTGAAGAAGAGTTGAAGTTCACCAAGATTTTCCGGAGAGGCAAAACACTGCTTTGGGCAGTGTTATCACTGGTGATGAAATATGGGTATACCCATATAACTAGTAAAAAAAGCATCGAAGTGCACAGTGGAAGTCAGCCAATTCTCCGTGACCAAAAAAGTTCTGTCAGTCCAAATCAAGAATTAAAACAATGTTGCTAGAATTTTTGATGTCAGAGGAATTATTCATTATGAATTATACCAATTTGACAGTCAATCAAGTTACTGTTTGGAAGTGCTGAAAAGGCTACTCAAAAAAGTTAGACAAAATGACCTGAACTTTTTACTAGCAACTCTTGGCTCTTACATCACAACAGTGCATGGCACTTTCTGTGAGGGAGTTTTTAGCCAGTAAACAAATAACTATTGAAACACCCTCCCTAATCATCTGATCTGGCCCCCAATAACTTTTTTCTTTACCCAAAGATAAAGGAAAATTGAAAGGAAGACATTTTGATGACATTCAGGACATGAAGTGTTATACGATAACAGCTCTAATAGGCATTCCAGAAAAAGAGTTGAAAAATAGCTTTGAAGCGTGGGTTAGGCACTGGTGTCAGTGCATAGCTTTCCAAGGGGGATACTTCGAAGGTGACCATAGTGATATTCAGCAGCGAGTTATGGAGCACTTTTTCTAGGATTTCATGAACTTAATTGTCAGGCCCTGTATGACGGAGTATCTTTCATATGCCTGCTTTCTATCTATATATTTTCTTTGATAAGGTATCTATGAAGGTCCTTGGTCCATTTAAAAAATTTAGTTTTATGTTTTCTTATTGTTGAGTTTTAAAAGTTCTTTGTATATTTTTGTAATAGTCCTTTGATAGATGTTTCTTTTCCGAAAGTTTTTCTCTCAGCCTGTGGCTTGTCTTCTCCCTATCTTGCCAGTGACTTTAACAGACAGATGTTTTTAATTTTAATAAAGTCCAGTTTATTAATTCTTTCATGGATTATGCATTTGGTGTTGTATCTAAAAAGTCATCACCGTACCCAAGGTCATTCAGGATTTTTTTTGGGTCACATTCTGGGAATTTCATAATTTTGTATTTTACATTTAGGTTTATAGTACATTTTGTGTTGACTTTTGTGAAAGGTGTAAAGTCTGTGTCTAGATTCATTTCTTTTGCATGTGGATGTCCAGTTGTTCCAGCACCATTTGTTAAAAAGTATCTTTGTTTCATTGAATTGCCTTTGCTCCTTTGTCAAATGTCAACTGGCTATATTTATGTGGGTCTATTTCAGGAATCTCTATTCTTTTCCATTGATTTTTGTCAATTCTTTCACTAATACCACACTGCCTAGGTTATTACAGATTTATAATTAGTCTTAAAGTTGATAGTATGTATTCTCTGACGTGGTTGTTTTTTTCAATATTGTGTTGGTATTCTGGGTCTTTTGTATTTTTATATAAATTTTAGGATAAATTTATTGATATCTATAAAGTAACTTGATGGAATTTTAATTGGGATTTCATTTAATCTATAGATCAAGTTGGAAAGGCTGACTTTTTGACAATATTGAGTCTTCCTATTCATGAACATGGAATAGGTCTTCATTTATTTAGTACTTTATTTCATCAGAATTTTGCAGTTTTTTTCATATAGATCTTATACATATTTTGTTAAATTACATCTAAGTATTTCATTTTGGGGAGTGATAATGAAAATGCTATTATGTTTTTAATTTCAAGTTTCACTTGTTTGTTCCTGGTATGTAGGAAAATGATTAACTCTTGTATTTTAACCTTGTATCCTGCAACTGTACTGTAATTGCTTCTTAGCTTGTTGAGTTTTTGTTTTTTGTCAATTCTTTTAGAGTTCCACATAGATGATCATGTCACCTGCAATTAAAGACCTTCTCAGATTTTCATAATTTGACTTTGACCTTGTTCTTATTATCATTTTCTGCTTTTTTATTCTATTATTCATTCTCTCTGGAAGGCAAACTCTCTCCCATGTCTATAGCCCAAATATTACCCACATTCCCAGGCCCAACTCCATTGCCATCTCCATGAAGCATTACCTGATCACTCACCTGGAATTGCATTTCTCCACTGACCAAAAATTTGCTAACTCTTAACTTGCATGTGTTTAGGCTGTGGAGCTCCCGAGTGTGAAATTTTCTTCTGATCCTGCATTTATTTCTGGTTCTTGTTAAAGTTTAATATTAACACAAAACGGAGAAAGTTATGGACACAAGTAGAAAATCTTGGAAATCTTTCCTCTTCTTTGCTGCTAGGAGTTTGACATTATCTTAAAATGCCAGAGCTTCAATCTCAGATAAATTGTTCCTTCAGCTCATTCTCTTTGTCAAGCTAATTATTTTAGGGCATCTCTGCTAGTCCCTTGTGTCATTCATGGGCTTACTAACTGAGATTATGTCTTGGTATTTAAATGTTGAGTAATTTTGAATCTTTAAAAGGAAGATACAAGTTTTCATTTTAGAAATCCAGGATAGTTTACAAAGTATGAAGGATGCATTTGTTCTACAACCAACGCAGAATAGGGGGAGGGGGTTATATAATTTATATAAATCTGAGGCAAAAATGCTCTATATGAGTTTGGGGTGTCTTAACTTTCCTGTGCAGTGAGTTAACTTAGTACTAGCCAGTCTTGATTATGTCCTATCTAGGTAAACATAGGACCTTGAAAATGGCTGCTGGATATTTTAAATAGTGCTGTAATAGTGTCTGCAGGGTCTTGCAAAGCAGAGTGTATCACACTTTCATTCTCAAAGAACAGGAAGCTGCTTCAGTTTTGAATAATGCACACAGTTCTTCATTTTCACATACTTTTTATTCTTCTTTAGGAATTTAGCTATTAAGTTCCCACTGGTTTAAATGGTTGTGAAACATTGAACATTCATTTGTTGCTGAACCCTAAGTGAATAGCCAAGAGGATCTATTCCTTTAGAAAATATGTATTTTATTCTGCCCATTGCATCTAAATGAACCTACTGCAAAGCTGTGTTTATCCACATTCATATGCAAATATTGACTTTTGCATTGCAATGATGTAAACTTGGTAGGTTTTGGAAGAAAAACATAACACAAATAAACATTTATAAGCAATTCAAATATTAAAGAGCTTAAACATTTCAAAAGGCATTCACATATGAATTTTTTTGTGGAATGTTATGGTGCTGCAGTCATTTGCAAAATATAGTTATTGAACTACATAGCTTTTATATATGAACGTATGTGTTTATTTCTTACAGCAATAAAATCAATATGTTAGGTATTCATACTATCCTTTATAAGAGTCCTTAGGGAGATATACTCAGCTCTATATTCTCTTTTTAGGTGATACTATAGTGAAATGGGACAGTAAATTTCATAAACTCTCATGAATGTTGTTAAATATTCCTGTTAATTGTGGATAAGGATGATTTAAAATATTTATTTTGATGTATAGAGGTATGTACCTTTGCAGTGAAATATGTAATTTTAGTCTTCTTGCATTTGGTATTTGTTCCTCTTATATGACTTTTATTAAAGTGTCATTAAACTTGGTTAGTGTACATATCACTCCTTTGAAAGCTGATAACTGTTTTCTTTTATTTTCCCCTCTTTATAAAGTTATATTAAACTACAGTTTTAACTTATATTGAGTTCTGAGGAATGCCAAAAACTGGTAAATTCATATCCTAAGACTAACTTCAGAAATATCAGAGGGATTCCTAAAAGTCTGTTACCCTCATCCCTCAACCACAATGGGAGCAAATTCATCATAACAATGTTTTATAATATAACACACAGTACTATTATAATTTACTAAATACATAGGACAAGAGTGAGGACCCAAACTGTTCACAAGTCTTTTCTTGTGTGACATTTTTTTCACACAACTATATTTTAATAAAAGATTTTTATTAAAATATAGTTGACATACAATATTATATTAGTTTCAAGTGTACATCATAGTTATTCAACATTTATATACCTAAAGAAGTGATCACCATGATAACTTCAGCAATCATCTGACACCATACCACGCCATCAAAATGTCATTGACTATATTTCCTATGCTTTGCTTCCCATCCTCATGACTTATTTGTTTTATATTGAAAATTTAAACCTCTTGTTCCCTTTTACCTATTTTCCTCCTTTAAAAAATATTCAATATAGGTGACATTCAATATTATTTTAAATTAATTTCAGGCATATAGCATAGTAATTAGACATTTATGTAATTTAAAAAGTGACCACCCCCCTTCAACTAGTCTGGTACTCACCTGGCACTATTCATAATTAGTACCATATTATTGACTATATTCTCTATGGCTTACTTTACACCCCCATGACTATTTCGTAACTACCAATTTGTACTTCTTAATGCTTTATCTTTTTTACCCTGTACCCCAAGTCTCCTCCCATCTGTCATCCCAATAATCTAGTACACATCTGACATCACACATAATTATTACAATATTACTGATAATCTTATTCTACAACCTACATTCTCATTACTACTTTGTAACAACAAATTTGTACTTCTTAATTCCTTCCCCTTTTATATCTCGTCTGGCAACAAACGAAATGTTGTTTGTATCTATGAGGTTTTTTTTCTGTTTTGTTAATTTTGTCCTTTAGATTCTACATAAAAGTGAAATCACATTTGCTGTCTGACTACTTTACTCAGCACAGTATCCTCTAGGTCTCTCTATGACACCTCAGATGGCAAGAACCCATTCCCTTTATCCCTGGCCAAGAAATATTCCATTGTGTATATGTACCACCTACTCTTTATCCATCCATCTATTGACAGATACCCAGGCTGCCTCCACATTTTGGCCATTGTAAACAATACTGCAATGAACATATAGATGTGTACATCACCTTGAAGTAGCGTTTTGGGTTTCTTCAAATAAATACCCAGAAGTGAGATTACTAGGTCTTTCTTTGTCTCTTGTTATAGCCTTTGTTTTAAAGTGCATTTTGCCTTTTGTAATTATTGCTGTAATAGTTTTTTATTTGTTTGTTACCATGTTCATGAAATATTTTTCTATCCCTTTACTTCCAGTCTCTGTGTGTCTTTTGATCTGAAGTGAGTCTCTTGCAGGCAGTGATATATAAGGGTCTTGTATTCTTATCTGTTCAGCTACCTTATTTTTTAATTGGAGTATTTAATTCATTTTCATTGAAAGTAATGTTGGTAGATATGTAGTTATTGTCATTTTATTATTCATAGATTTTTTATTTTTCTTCTTCTTAAAAAAGTCCCTCTAAGATTCCTTGTAACACTGGTGTAGTGGTTATGAACTCCCTCAACTTCCCCTTGTCTGGGAGGGTCTTTATTTGTCCTTTGATTCTAAATGATAGTTTTGCTGACTAGAGTAATCTTGTTTGCAGGTCTTTTGTTTTCACTACTTTAAATATGTCCTCCCAATCCCTTCTGGCCTGCCAACTTTCTGTTGAGGAATCAGCTGACAGTCATATGAGAGCTTCCTTGTAGGTAACTAATGTTTTTTTTTTCTACTGCATTTAAGATTCTTTTTATTTTGTCTTTAAATTTTGGCATTTTAATTATGATGTGTCTTGGTGTGGGGCTCTTTGGGTTCATCTTGTTTGGAACTCTCTGTGCTTCCTGGGCTTGTACATTTCTTTTTTTTTCACCAGGCTAGGAAAGTTTTCTGTCATTATTGTTCCAAAGAGTTTTTCAATTTCTTTTCTCTCTTTTCTTATTCTGGTACCCCAATGAGAACATTGGTACACTTGATGTTGTCCCAGAGGCCTCTTACAATATCCTCATATTTTCAAATTTTTTGCTGTTCTGTTTGAATAATTTCTGCTATCTTATCTTCTAATTTGCTGATTTGATCCTCTGCTTTATCTAATCCATCAGTTCCCAAGCAATGGTATGTGTATCCCTGGGGGTACATGCTGGACTGTTCAGGGGTATGTGAAAAGTAATTGGTAATGGCAAAAATCAAGTAAAGTAAAAAAATGCAAAATGTTAGTTATGGAACAATAAATGTTAAGTTTCAATCACTTTTAATGGAGGCACTTTAAAATTAGATCACATTAGCAAATGATGATTGGTGAGGGAGTGGCTATGAGCTCTTCCTCTAAACTGCTCTTCTACCAGTCATAATACAGTTTCAAAACAATTCAATTGTGACATTGCTAGAACTTACCCAAACATATAAATATATCTGTAGCCAGACTGGTCAGTTTAGTTATTGACTAAACTGTTATTGACTAAACTGTGAACAGCGCTGCAATGAACATTGAAGTACATTAAGTCTTTGCGGACAAAGGTTTTCAAGTTTTTTGGGTAGATCCCCAGAAGGGGGATTGCTGGGTCATATGGTAACTCCATTTCCAATTTTCTGAGGAACCTCCACATCATTTTCCACAGTGGTTGTACCAGTTTGCACTCCCACCAGCAGTGTTTACTTGTGATGTGTGGAATTTTCAGCTGCTATTGTGTCACCAGGGTTCTCTTTCCTGGCTCTTGGATGGCCGTTCAATTGTGTTTTCTGGGGAAGGTTTTAGGGACCTCCTCTATGGTTCCCATCTTGCTCCAAATCTCACATATGTTGTCTTTAATCGTGTTTCTTTTCAAGTATTTTTTAATTTAGTGCTCAACATAGTTTCAGTTATTACATCTGTAGCCAGACTGTTTAATCAGTTTATTTATTGACTGAATGAAAGTAAGACCATTTTCTTTAATCGTGATTCTTTTGAAGTATTTTTTTAAATTTAATATAGTTTCAGTTATTATTAAAGTGTGTCAATTATAGATCAGTGTTTAAAAATAAGAACAGTAAAAAGAAACACTTGATACAAATTATAACCTGTCACCAAGGACTTTTCAACATGTATTCGTGGTTACAAGTACACCCATACTGGGAGATAGTAAAAAGGTGTGTGCCTTAGATACTATATGGAAGAAAAGGAAATACTCTAAAGAGTATATTACATGTGGGTTTTCATTTGTAGGGGATGATGACTGTCCTAAGCCTTTGTGTGTTGTGCGGGAAAATATTATCCAATGGAAATATTATACAATTTCTCCTTGTATTAAGCATACTTTTTTTTTTGTATTTTTGGGGAAAGCAGTCATAAAATCAATACTATCTATTTCAAACAATACAATATCTTGACAAATTCAGAAAATGTCTGATGATGTTGAAACTATAATAGTACATAGAATTAGAAAAAGTAAATTCTTTATCATTCAGGTCAATAAAAATGTTGATGTTGATGATTTATCTATTTTACTCATCACCATGACTTACTTGACAGGAAATGAAATTGAGGAAAACCTGTTGCTTTGTTACCCATTGACAGAGCATACCACAGGCTAAGATATTTTTAATGCAATCAATGGTTATTTCATTGAACAGGACATTAGTTGGTTGAATTGTTGTGGTGAATGCACTAAGAGTCAAGCCTACTTCAGGTTGTTTTATAGCCCTATGTAGCTGAAGTAAAAAAAGTAGCTCCCTATGTGCCATGGAGTCACTGTTGCATTTATAGACAAAGTCTTGTGTACCCAAGCCTTTTTCTAGTGAACTGAAAGATATTCTTGATGAGGCTGTAAAAGTTGTAATTTTATTAAGTCACAACAACCCCAGATTGTTTAAAGTGCTATGTGAAGAAATGAACAGCATTCACAGCACATTACTTTTTTATGGAGGTAGGGTGACTATTTAGTGGCAAATTACTTCCATGGATACTTGAACTTAGACATGAAGTTCAGGTATTTTTTGAAGACCATTTGTCTCTATTTTGCTCCAAAGTTTCAGGACAGTAATTGGCTTCAGAATCCTGCCTGTTTATCAGATACTTTTCTAGAAATAAACAAAATCAACTTGGGATTTCAAAACAGATCAATCACTATATTCAAAGTCACCAACAAAATTAGTCATGATTAAAAAACTGGACTTCTGGAAAGCATATATTGAAAGAAGTCAGCCTGAAGTTTTTGAAATGCTACACAACTTCTCATCTGAGAATGACTTGCGCCTATCCTAAAATGTGAAAGAGAATATTGTAAGTCACTTGGGAGGTCTTAAAGTGTCCTTTTATAAGTACTTCCCTCAATGTGAAAAACAACTGGGTTGTAGATCCCTTCAATGAAGAATTCTTCAAAGAAGCTAAACTCTACCGATCAATGAAAAAGATCACTTAATAGAACTTTCAACCAATTCTTCTTTAAATTCTGATTTTAAAAGAAAGCATCTTATTACTTTCTGGAAGTCAGTGAAGAATATGTACAGCTTAGTGAGAAGGCACTTAAATGCCTCTTGCCATTTACTAATACTGAAGTACTGGAGAGAGGTTTTTCTTCTTACACCTCTGTAAAAAGTAAATACCACAACAAGCTTAATGCAATTCTGGATTTAGGACTGTATTTTGCATCTTTTGCACCTGATTTCAAGAAATTAAGTGCACCGAAGCCAGCTCAACAATCTCACTAACAATGTTTCATTTGGCTAGTGATCTGCATCACTATTATTACAGACTTTGCAGATAAGAAAAATAAATATTATTAATAATAAATTAGAATTTTATTAAATACTTGATTATCGTTAATAATAGTTAACTGTTTTATGAATATTGTAAAATTAAATCTGTGGTTTTGTACTTTTAGAATAGTAATTTTTCTTTCCTAATGTATTACCTCATTTCCACTATTTTACATTAAGATAGACACTGAACAAAAGTGTCATATTTAAAACAACTATTTTTAAAACAAGGGGTACAATTTATAGAAATGGGTTTAAAAGGGGTATGCAAGTGGAAAAAAGTTGGGAACCATTGATCTAATCTATTGTTGATTCCCTCTAATGTATTCTTCATTTTGGTTATTGTATTCTTTATTTCTGATTGGTTCTTTTTTGTTTTCTATTTCCATCTTTGTGTTACCTATCTATTGAAGTTCTCACTGAGATGATTGAGCATCCTCACAACCAATGTTTTGAACTCTGAGTCTGATAGACTTCTTGTCTTTGTTTTGCTTAGTACTTTTACTAGAGCTTTGTTCTGTTTTTCTATTTGGAACATGCTACTCTTCCCACTTTGGTTGCCTCCATATGTTTGTTTCTATGTATTATGTAGGGCTGCTATGTCTACTGGTATTAGTAGAGTGGCCTTATATAGTAGGTGTGCTGTGGGGTTCAGTGCCACAGTTCTCCCTAGTCACTTGAGCTGACTACTCTAGGTATGTCTCTTGTGTGAGTTGTATGTGCCTTCCTGTTATAAGTAAGCTTTAGTTGCTGCTTGAACATCAGTGGGAGAGATTGACCCTTAGGCTGATTGGGTGTGAGGATTGGCTGTGACTACAGTGGAGGAGCTAATGTGCAGGGGCTGACCTTGCAGAGCAGGATTCATTTGAGGAGGGCTCTGGGGCCTACCCAGTCAGCCCTTTGGGTGTATCATCCCAGGAGGTGGCTGGGTGATACGCTGGCTGGGTTTGAAGCTGTGGACTGGACATGCCAGCCCTGAGGCCTCCTGAGAGGGTCCCCACTTCAGGCTAAGTTTAGTCAGAATGTGCCCTGCTTGGGGTTACTTGGCATGAACCACAAAGCAAACTGCAGATGGCTGTTGTGGGTGCTGTGCTTTGAGGTTCCTTAAGAGGCAAAGCCACAAACTGAAGTCAACTGTTGCTAGTGCTGGGCTTGGGGCTGCTCAGCCAGAAGTACAGGACATCCTGGAATTAGATGCTACTTGTTTGGTTTTTGTCAACCATTTAGAGATTTTAGGAAAGTTTTCAGCATGAACCAATACAAGCTCTTTATACAGAAAAGCTACTAGATGTGGCTTGAGAGGGTCCAAAAGTTGAGTGGGGTGGGCTCTGAGGGAATCAGGGCAAATGAACAGTGTTAGCTAAGGTGATGGAGACTCAAATAAGGTGATCACCTGTATCTACACACCTGAAGTGAGGAGGTCTCAGCACAGAAACAATGGCTTCTGCCAGCTCCTCTGTTCGGAAGAATGCTGCCCCTGCAGATATTGTCTTGGAGTCAGACAATTCAGTTCCTCCTTGTATGTCCCTGGCAACTTTTGAGCTCAGAGCTGGGATGGGAGCTCAGAGCAAGGGAGTCTTCTGTGAATAAGTCTATGTGCAGGCCCTTTAAGAAGATCCCCTGGGACTCCAGCCACCCTGATCTCACTTAGCCACAATCTCTGCTAGTTTTCACAACCAGAAGTTATGGAGCCTTCTCTCCCCAGCAGTAAAACCCTGGGCTGGGGACCCTCATGTGGGACTGGGACCCTTCACTCCTCTAGGGGGAATCTCTGCAGCTGAGACATCCCTCCTGATTTTTAATGGCCACACATGTGTGTGACCAGTCCATTCCATGTCTCTGTCCTTCCTTCCAGTGTTGAGGTGGCTTCTTCTATATGTCCTTAGTTGTAGGTCATCAGTTCAGCTAGACTTCAGGTGATTCGCAATGATAGTTATTCTGTAATTTAGTTATAATTTTGATATGGTCTTGAGATGAGATAAGCACAGTATTTATCTACTCTGCCATCTTGACTAGATCCTGTGTGACTTTTACTAAATAAAGCAACTGCTGTTATGGAAAGAGATAAAGTTGATATTCAAAGAAGACTCTTAGTTTTCAAAAGTAGAAAGAAGGAGAGAGTAGGATAAATAAGTGACCCTGAAATATGGGTACTACCAGAAAAATTACAGATAATTTATTTATTCAACAATTTTTTTTGTGTACTTATTTTTAAAAGTCTCTGGCTAAATCTTATTTACGTTATGTTGTTTTATGAGAGTAAGTGGCAGCTCTGTAGGAAATTGTAGTCTTGAGGTTGAGTTAATGACACATAACAGAATACAACAAAAAAAGTGTTACTACTACAAGAAAGGTACAAATAGAGCTAAAAATATCTTAAGAAGGAAAAGTTCACTTTTCATAGGGTGACTCAGACAGAGATTGTGGAGGAAGTAACGTGTAAGATGGTTTTCAAAGAATGACAGGAATTCAGTAGATGTGGCAATATGGGGCTTAGGAAAAGGAAATGGCATGAGCTGAGATATGGAAGCGAGAAAGGATAAAGCATTCTTGGTTATTATTTTGTGGTCCATATTTTTTTTCTGAGTCAAGTGTTCATGAAGGCAAATGATGGGGAAAAACTGGAAATGAGAGACTAGATTTCAATAGTAAAGGGTCTCTAATTCTTACATGAAGTGTTTTTTAATTAATTTTATTCAATAAATATTTTATAAAGTGCATAGTCTGAGCTTTGCACCATGTTAGGCATGGGATTCATAATGAAGAGAACAAATGGTGTAGTTGAACTCAGGGTATTTAAAGCAGAACAAGGGAGTCAGGTAATTAAACAAACAATTACAATAAAATAGGATAGTTTATGTCATGCTGGATGTCATTCATTTTCCCCTACCAATCCACTCTTCACTGTTTTCTTCCATTGTGCTCAGTGCTCTGATTTTTATGAAATATATGAAAAGAGTCTTTTGCCTTGAATTCAGGATTCAACCCGAAGAGGAAGAGCAGAGAGTGGAGAGAGGGTGAGGTTGAGGTATTTGTTTCTTTGATTTTCTCCTTGTTGGGTTACTTTGAGTTGGCTGTGTGCCCTTTACTACTGGCTATGGCTCCTGTTGGGGCACCCTCTCCACTCAGCTATTCATTGCCTGGTAACTGCTCCTTCCTTGTCCTCTCAAAAGTAGTGGGGCTACCTATTATCATCAGCCCTGGGCTACTACACCCTTTCTTTCCTTAACTCTTAGTAGCCAGCTTGACTATGGCATCTGTCATCTGATGGGCCTCTGACTGATAGTGCTATAATAGTGTATTAGTTTCCTAAGGCTGCTGCAACAAATTATCACAAATTTGGTGGCTCAAAACAACTGAAATTTGTTCTTTTACAGTCCTGGAGGCCAGAAGTTAGAAATCATTATCGCTGGGCTGAAATCAAGGTGTTACAGGACTATATTTTTTCCCAGAGACTCTAGAGAAGAAGGAAGAGACCTTCCCTCCCCCTCCCATTTTTACATCGCCTTTTCATCTGCATGTCTTTTTCTTTTCTGTTTTTATGGAATTTTATTCTGCCTTCCTCTTTTAAGGACACCCATGATTACATTTAGGGTCCACTTAGATAATACAGGGTGATCTCCCCATATTAATACCCTTAATTTAATCACATCTGCAGAGATCCCTTTTGCTTATAAGGTTCTAGAGATTATGAACAAATTCAGATATGGAAGTACAAGATGGCAGAGAAGTACAAAGCAGAGAAACCCCAGGAATGCCTTCCCAAGGGAAAAAGGAGTATTAAAGCTAAAATTTACAGGATTAACAAAAATTATCTAGGCAAATGGGCCCATGGGCCCATGGGATGAAGTTAGTAGGTTGGGGACTGGTCAATGAATAGCTGGAGCAAAGGCCTAGAAAAGGATTACACCATGCATGAATGAGTTGGTACATTTGAAGACATGACTGGCTTTAAGTATGGATGAATAGTGTGTAGAGTGAAAGGGTAAGAAAGTTTGGTAGAGAGATAGCTGGTAGAAGATGGGGCCAGAAAACAAAAGGTTTTTGTCCATCAGGTTAAGAGGTTTAGACATAGCTCAACTGGCAAAAAATTACATATTTTTAAACAAAGGAGTTTAAATATGAGAGAATCTCCATATGATGATGAGATCATAAAATAAGGCTCAAAGATATGATCAAACCAGCAACATTTTTATACTATTTAGACAAAGAAATAATAAATTTGTGAGAAATTGATAGGACAAAGAAAGTCAGTGCTTATCAGCAATGAATATAAGCAAGGTTTGGGTATTAATTGGTGAGGAATTTAAACAAAGTAGCACATTAGAAAAGAAGCAACAAGATTTATCAATACAGACTTTTTGGCTCAACTCAGAGCCAAACAACTCAGTTTAACTATAGCAATAAGAGGTGTCTTTTCAAGTGTGAGGAGGACAGTTTTCACAGAGGAGATTTATTTCTTTTATCCAAGGAGAGATGGAGGGTCAAGGTGCCCTCTGGTACCAGCTGATTGTCAAGTAACTTTAATTCGAAGTAATCAATATGCTATTGTGAGATATTTTGGAGCAGTCTATATTGGACCTGACACTATACATGAGTGCTATACAAACTATATTAAATTTTTAGAAAAATTAGAGAATTGTAAAGTGATAACGGAAAGGTAGCAACGAGGATGCCCAGGAATGTGCCTGTAGCCAGAGTTGAGAAGCAGAGCTGAGCTGAAATATGAATGTGCTCAGCCAAGACCCAAGGAAAGAGAAATGCACATTACAGAAGAAACTATACTTGACAGGGGAAAACCATCAAGAATGCATTACTCCATAACCTGACTCTAAGACAGGCTGCAAAGACCGGCATACTGATGAAAAGTACCTCATTAAATAAATAAATTTTGAAGAGAATTGGAATGTATTCAGTACTGAGAAATAAGCTAATAAAGTCAGTTTATATCTTGAACAAAGCATGTAATGATGAGATGGAGACTAGGAATGAAGGGATATAATTCTTAAGCATTACTAGAAAATCATGAAGGTTTTGAGCTGTATCAGTTTAGTTGAGGTGGGACTAATTTCCCTTCTTCTATGGTTCCAGGTTAGAGTTGGCCACAGAGCAGTTCACGTAAGATTTTAAATGGGAAGTGAAGTAGCCCTTATGCTTTATAGGCAGGGCACCTGGTGGCACTGCAGCTTGCACAGATCATTGATTTGATTGCAAATTCTTCAGTATTTATCTCCTAAGACTAAAAGCATTTGCTGTGATTACCATAATACAAATATCATCCTCAGGAAATTTAATATCAGTGTAGTACTTTTCTTTCAACATAGAGAAAGACCATAGAGGCTGACATTTGGATTACCAGTGAGAAAAACTTGGAATAGATTATAGATGACCTTTGGTTTTTGCCTTGTGCTTTGTTATCCAAACTTTCTCAATATTTGTTTTACTTATTTAAGTGAAACAGAAGTTACATAAGTGTGTAGAAATACACCATCCAATATTAAGAGTGCAGTGAAATAGCCATCTTATTCTTTTCTGTTGATGTAAAAAGTCTAAAATATTTACGAAAGGCAGACAATCAGAGGCCTTAAAAACATGCACATATTTTACCTAGGAAGTCTAATTCTAGGAATTCATACAAATGCACACCAAAACTAGGCACAGAGATTTTCACTACAATGTTATATGTAGGTAAAATATTGGGAACAACCTGAAAGCTAAACAATGAATGTTTGGTCAAATAAATTATGATACATCCACACAATAGAATACTATGTAACTCACCAAAAAGTATGTTTTATGAGAATTTTTAATGACATGGTAAATAAAAACATTAAGAGGAAAAAAATGGCTAAAACTTGAAAAGAATTTTTAGTATAATTCTATTTACACAGATATACAAAAGTATACTCTCATATACAGAAAAAAAATTGGAAAGAATGAATCAAAATGTCCAAAAGTGGTTATTTCTGGCCAGTGGAATCAACTGTTTTATTTTATTTTTTAACTTATATAATAGTTTCCTAAATTTCCCCAATGAATTGATATTGCTATTGTTTCTGAATGATTTTTATTACAAAGTAAACACATATACATTGTAGAAAATAAAGTCAAAAGAAATAAGAAAATTAAAATTTTCTGTAATCTTGAATATTTAAAGTTGTAAATATTTTCTCTGCATTCCATCAGATACGCATATATGTGTGTGTATATATACTGTATATGTATAAATACATATGTATATGTATGTACATGTACAAATGTGTGTGTACGTCATATTCATTCATCAGGGATAGGGCTAAATTTACATCATGGATGATTCAGAATCATCTTTCCATAATATTCATATATGAACCATTAACTGGAAATAACAGCACTCATAAGGAGAAAAAAATGATAGGTAAATTAATCTGTGGCTATTAACAAGACATGTATACACACAATAATACATAGACCCAATTTATTTTAATTAAGATAATGCTCTGCACAGTTTTATTTTTCATTAGTGACACATCATAACATTCCACATCATTTTATATTCATTTCTAATGCCTGCTATATACTATTTCATGGCTTCTACTGTTAAAACAATTTCTTATACATATTGAGCTAAGCTCATCAACGTTTATCACTTACTAATGAAGAAATTACCAAGCACTCATGGCCCTCAATGGTGCAAGGATATTTGAAAATATGGAATCCTGAAGGTCACCTCCCATGATTTTGTTCAAGTTGGTCTGAGATGGGGTCCAGAAATAAGTGTTTTTAAAAAGCATCCCCAAGTGTTTCTGATGTGCAGTCAGGATTATGACCCATCAAGGAAGAAATACCAGTTTGACATGACATGGGAAAAAAAGAGTTTACAGACATAAGACTTCTAACTCAACCCAGAGTGCTGTTTGACCAAACAATGAATGTTTGGTCAAATAAATTAAATTTGGTCAAATAAAATAACTTGCTTCCTGTAGTCCTGGTGTAATAGTCATCAGTGACAGTGATAAATTTGCAGCATGGATGAATCTGAGCCACCTTTCTGCCATGATCAAACATGAACAATTAACTGGAAATAACAAGGAGTGTATGGAGACACAAATGATAAGTAAATTGATTTGTGGCCATTAAATAGATGTATCAAAGAACATGGAGTTATTCTCTGACAGCAGCCAATTAATAAATAGATGGCTAAATGTAGCAAATGAAGGTCATATAACAGAACACACTCTTGCTTTTGCTCCAGCAGCTGGTGGGGAAGTTCTCTAGCAAGCCCCCTAAGATGCTGAACACTCAGTTTTCTTAATTTTCAATTTTTTGAGTAAAAGTTTCTTCCTTGGTACTTGAATATACTTCAACCAACATCTCATATTTCATCAGTCATTAGATGCACATTTTCCTTTTTTAACATCTCTGAAATTTGGTTACGTCTTAAAATTGAAATGATAAAAAATTATATTACGGTTTAACTGGAAGAAGCATTGTTTTCTTTCTTAGTAGTGTATAAAATTGTGGGTCATCTAAAATCAATGGTGTAATGAAATATGATATATTTAAAAGTGGTCAGAATCTGAACATTTCTTCACATGTTTATTGCTATCTCCCTGGAACAAGATTCCCTCATTTTTTGCCTCTATTTTTTGCAATAGCCTCCTAACTTGTCATTCTGCTTCCACCTTTTGCTACCTTTCAATCCATTCTCAACATAAAGACTGAAGTGTTCCTCTAAAACTGAAGCCTAGCCTCTGCCTCAAGTTAAAGTTCCCCCTGTAGCCTTCCCAACGTGGTTCTTTTCTTTCCCACAGTCCTCAAACCCCTCGACTTTACAGGTGGGCAAGTACTTCCTGTTCCTCTGCACTTTCTACTATTCTCCCTGCTTCCTCCATAATAGTCCTGAGTTTGCATCTCATGTCATTAGACCGTGAAATCAGCCAACCCAACCAGAGTCATCCTCACTGTAATCATCTACGGCAGACCAATGGTCTTCAAAAAAGGTGTTGGCTTCTGGATCACTGTCATTCTTGCTATTGTAATTCTTTGTGATTTAAGTATTCACTTGATGATCTTTCCAATTCCCTGTCCCTGTGTATTTTTAACCTCTCCTTGAGTGATCTTGTCCTTTTCCCTATCTTGGCATTCACTTTCATGGTAAGCTGCAACTGTATCTCCTCCAAAATGTCAGTGATAAGGACTCTACAACATTCCCACCATCTTTTCTGCTCATCTCTTTTAGTAGCTGACTTGAATAACTTTGGTCTCCACTTGAACCTTCAATCCACAAATGTTACCATTTCAACATTCCCCATCATTCTTCCTCTCCCTGGTGACCTAAGCTTAAATTTGATTAATCATTTCCTTGCACACCCTCAACTCCCGACCCTTCTAGTTTGTCACACCGCTTGATGAACCACTGATGAAATTCCTTCCAGGCCTGGATACATTGCTAAAAACAGCTGCAGTAAAACATATAACTGACTATTCCATTTACATGAATGCTCAATAACCTCAAGTAGACCTTTAAACCTGCCAGATCATCACATTATATTTTCCAAGTTTATTTTCATTTTTACTACTCTTTATAGATATTTCTTACTTTCCTACTCCTGAAATCTCTCATATTTTCTTCCCATCCTCACTTAGCTGATGATACCAAGGCAAGTATAGATAGAAAGAGCTTCTACAAACTCTTGCCATCATATATATCACCTTACTTGGATTGGTGTCTATATATTCTAACTTTTTTTTCATCATTCTGGGTGAACTGTCGATGTTCTCAGCTAAAGCCAACAGATATTTCTGTGCAACAGATAGCATCCTTTTTCACTTATATCTCTTCAGTAAGTTTCCCATCTCTCTTCTGCATCATTAGCTTTCTCCTCTTGGGGATCATTCTCATTAGTGTAGCTACATGCTGTTATTTCTCTTAACTTAAAAACAAACAAACACTCGTCCCCAAATAAACATTTAGGGAGGGGAGAAAGGGGAGGAGGTGGGAGAGGAGTGGGGGAAGCTAAATATAAGGTGATGGAAAGAGAAGTCACATTAGGGGGTGAACTTATTATACATCAAGCTGACAATGCACTGTAGAACTGTATGCCTGACACCTATGTAATCCTGGCTAACAGATGTCACCCCAATAAGTCTAACAATAAAAATGAATTAAACAAACAAGCAAACAAACAAATTTCCTTGACTTCATCACCCAATTTCTTTCTCTTTTTATTTGTAGCAAAGCTCCAGAAAGAGTTATCTATCCTGCTGTCTCTAATTTTTCTTCAGTTCTCTCTTGAACCCACCACTCCAAACAGGTAGTCACTCCCACCATTCATTCTAAATTACTTCAAAACATTTCTTTTGTTTCTTTAAAAAAAAACATATTTTAAAAATTATAGGTGACATTCAATTTTATATTATTTTCAAGTGTACAGCATAGTAGACATTTATATAACTTATGACATGATCTCCTAAGACTTGCACACAGACGGCACTATATATAGTTATTACAATATTATTGATTCTGGTCCCTAAGCTGTACTTTATACAATTTTGTAACTACTAATTTGCACTTCTTAATGCCTTCTCCTTTTTACCCATCCTCCCACCTTCTTCCCATTTGGCAACAATCAAAATGTTCTCTGTATCTATGCGTTTGTTTCTGTTTTATTTGTGCATTTATTTTGTTTTTGTTCTTTTTAGATTCCACATGTAAGTGAGATCATATGGTATTTATCTTCCTCTGCCTGACTTATTTCACTTAGTGTAATACCCTCCAGGTCTATTCATGTTGTTGCAAATGGTAAGACTTCATTCTTTTTCTTATTGCAGAGTGATATTCCATTGTATATTCATATGTGTAACATCTCTTCTTTACCCATTTGTCTTTTGATTGGAGCATTTAATCCATTTAAATTTAAAGTAATTATTGATAAATATGTAGTTATTGCTATTTATTAATTTCTTTCTGATTTTTTTTTAGTTCTCTTTTTATTTTCTTATTCTCTTCTCTTGTGTTGTATGTTGTTGACTTTCTATGATGTGTTTAGATTCCTTTATCCTTAGTTCTTGTATATCTCTTGTAGAATTTTGGTTAGTGGTTACCATGTGCTTCATATACATCAAGCAATGTTTATAGCAGTTTTTTTTAAGTTGATGGTTACTTAAGTTTGAACACATTCTAAAACCACTACCATTTTTACACATTTCCTCCATGTTTATGTTTTTGTCATAATTTTTTTAGTTCTTTTGTGTGTGTGTGTGTTTGTGTGTATTTCTTAAGTTAGTGCTGTAATTACACATAATTTTTCTACTTTTGCCTTTTAAACTTTATACTAGCTCTGCTATTGGTTGATCCACTGCTTTTATTATATGTTTGCCTTTGTCAGTAAGAAATTTTTCTTTGTGATACCTTCTTATTAATATCTCTAATTATGTTCTTCTTAAAAACATCCCTTTACATTTTTTTGTAATATTGGTTTGGTGTTGATGAGCTCCGTCAGCTTTTTCTTGTCTGGGATGCTTTTTATCTTTCCTTTTAATTTCTAAATGATAGTCTTGCTGGGTAGAGTAAAGGAGACTAGTTCATGCTTTTCATTATTGTTTTAAACTTAATTATTTTATGTTGGAGTTTAAAAACATATATTTTCATTTTCTGTTTAAACTATTAAGACATTTCAGACCATGTCAATATTCATTCATCTTTTGTTCCCTCTACCCAATTCTATCCTCTGAGGAAACTATCAGTTTGTTGTATCTCCTTCTAGATTTCTTGCTATAAATTTGTATTTATAAATATGGCTAAAAAATACATAGTGTTGTTATTGTGTGCATATGTGTTATAATTCTATCATGTTCAACTTGTATTGCATCTTTTCACCTTTAGGAGTATAAGTTTCTTCAAAATATATCTTCAGAGTATATATTATAAAAATGAAACAGTGTTCTCTGGAAATGTTTGTCCACAGTGATGATGGTCCTGGAGATAAAAGATGCTATTGCCGGTACATATCTACAATGGAATATTACTCAGCTGTAAGAAAAGATGAAATACTGTCATTTGCAACAAAATGGATAGACCTTGAGAAGATCAGACAGAAGAAAACCAAGAACCGTATGACTTCGCTCATATGTGGAATATAAAACTGAAAGCAACATAGAACAAAACAACAAAAAACCCTTTATGGTCACAGTCAATAGTTTAGTGGTTACCTGGGGACAAGTGGGGAGCGGGTAGGAGAAGAGGGAGGGGATGAGAGAGGAGGGAGGAGGAGCCAAATGTATGGTGATAGAAATAGAACTGACACTAGGTGGTAAATATATAATGCAACACATAGACGATGCACTGTAGAATTGTGTACTTGGAACCTATGTAAGTCTTGTTAGCCAATGTCACCCCAATAAGTCTAACAATAAAAAAGAAAGAAAGAAAAAAACCCATGCTATTGTCATAAAAACTCATGAGTAAGAAAGTTGAAAATGGCTTAATGGATGGTAGAAACTGCATGACAGATAAAAGAAAAATAGCTGGCCCCAATTTTCTCCCCCCTTGCCTAATGCCTACAGGGCACCCACATACCTTAGCAACAGGCGTTCAAGTGAGGGCTCTGGTTGGCACCTAAATACTAATTGTTCCCTTTCCTTGAGATCAGATCTGAATGGGGAGGCTAAATGAATTCTCTGCTAGCATGAAAAGGCTCTTGCTCAAGTGAGATGGAACTGCTGCAAAGATGAAGGATGAAAATGAGATGTGTGTTTTAAGGGCTCTGCTTCCAATTATTCTTGTTCCTTTATTGTTGATAAGCAGTGCCTATATTAGAAAGATAGGGGACTGAATAGTCTTCAGAAATTCATTATATGTGGCAGCCACTTTTTAACCTTTGCCTGTGAGTGATTTTTAAAATTCACTCATGGTGGATGATTTCAAAATTCTAAAGGTGAATGAAATGTCATTGTCAACACAGTAATGTCTAGGGTGATGAAAACACTAGTGCCTGGAAATTAAGTTTTCCAAGGAAGGGATGTTATGGGAGAGTTAGAAAGAATTGTGTCTTGATTTCTAATATATTAATCTATTCAAATAGCCTCATCTACTTATATACAGGAATCATAGTTTGTTAGAGTAAAAAAGACATTAGAGATAATCCAGTTATTGAAATAAATTTTATAGATGTAATAACAGAATCAGACAAACCACATGAAAAGCCTAAGGTCATATAGCTTGTTAGAGGAAGGGAAAAGAAAATCCCAGGCTTCCTGAATTGGGGTAGAAACTCTGGATAGTTTTCCCTGCAGCATAAGGCCTTCCTAATTTAGTTATGGAGTGACTCATGTAATGAATGAAAAATTAAAACAGAATGAAGCTTTTGGGAGATGGTGTGGGGTGAAGAAAGAGACATTAGTTTTGGAGTTAGATACCTGAATTTGAATTCTGAATTTGCCACTTGCTATGTGCTTTTAGGACAATTCCCTTAGTGACCCAGCATTAGTGTAATCATCTGAAATGCCTGTCTTGGAAGGTTTTTAGGAGAGCTGAAGGGAATAATTTCAGGAAGGTACCAACACAGAGCCCAACACATTGTAGACTCTTGAAAAGTAATAGTTCCCATATTCTCTGTTAATAAAGAGGAAGAAGAAGATGTCAAAACAGAGGAAATCAAGAAACAGATTAAAACCAAACAAAAAACATTAATAACTCTTACTGGGAGTCACTCTTATTTTGGATTGTCTATATTATTCTCCTTTGTCCTAATAAATAAATTAGGTAAGCAATGGTAAATCCAGTTTTGTCTAATCTGCAAAGAGATCTTGGGAAATCTGGTTTACCAGGAAAGACCGCTAAGCTAAGGGTGTCCTTTTCTGTGACGACCTAAGAAATGGTGAAGAAGACTCTGGCCATTGTGGTTGGACCCTAGGTCCCTTAGACTCAAGCACTCAACGAGAGAGAAGGCAAAGGTCACTCCTGACTTTTTAGGAACTGCCCTCAATGCACAGGAAAGTCACTTTGAGAATGCAGAAGAAAGTTCTTAGGCTTCTCAAGGGTGGTTATTAGTTGTGAGTGGGAAGGTTATTTGGTGTGATAACTTGGTGGGGTCATCAAAATGTCCCTGATGAATCCCAGCTCAAGCAGGTTCCATAAGCATTTTTAAAGCCTGCCTTCTACTAGCTCTTGGGGCTTCAATCATAAACATGCCATAATGTTTCACTTCTGGGGAACATGGTTTCAAATCCTTGAGCTGTGAGAAACCAAGATAGAAAGCCAATATGACATGAAGTAGAAGACACAGATACATGACTCCATCTTTACTCCAGTGACCCTGATTGAAATGAGCAAGGAAACATACATATCTTTTAAGTTAGAGAAGGGTGCCATCAACTGCCAGCACTCTCTCTCTATACATGGAAACAGATGATAAAAAGGACCCTGAGCACTTACTTTCAATCTCTCCTGAAGAAAATTGTATGATCTCAAGGGATTAGGTAGAGGGGAACTCAGACATCCCAGGAAGAAGGAGAGAGATCGAGATGGAGGTAAAGTCAAGCTATGAGATACGGAAGCATGTGTCACTCCACTTGGAGGCTGGAAGCACTGTGTCAGCTGAAGGTAGCAGTAGCAGACACTTTTTTTAAATTTTTTTTTTATTGGGGTGACATCTGTTAGCAAGGATTACATAGGTTTCAGGCATACAATTCTACAGTGCATTGTCACCTTGATGTATAATCAGTTCACCATCTAATGTGACTTCTCTGGACACTTTTTCACAGACTTATAGACCCTCCTCTGAGTAATGGTGGCAGAACCAGAAAGCAAGCTTGAAAAATGCAAGGGGACTACTTTAGGAAGCTGAGGAAGGAGGGGTGCTTCCCTAACTCTCTGCCAGATGAACAGGGGGCAGCGATGAGGGGCTTTTGCAAATTCTGGGACTGTGTCTTCTCTTGGAACAGAGGTATAACTGAAAGTAGAGTTTACTGAAGGGATTAAGGTTTGGTATAATTTGGGTCCTATCCACGGGGGCCCAGACACAGCATGAGGGGAAGAGGGGCCACAAGCAGGGTCAGTTGCACTGGGAAGGGTCCTGCCCTACTGGCACTGGTACTTTTCCGTAAGTGTCACTGCACACTAAGAAGGGGCACAAAGGTTGTTGGCATGAGAATGATAACCAGCACGGATATTAGTGGTGACCTCCCACCTCTGCTCACTGCAGTTTCGTCACCCCCTTTCCCCTCCCTTGCCACCTCTCTAAGTGTGCAATTGGCCCTCTAGCAGCATTCTTGTAAGAGGCTTTCCAAACACGATTTCTAGCTGTCTGGCAGTAACTGTGGGACTTTTGAATCGATTCCTCACACTCTCAAGTCAAGTATTTCAGGCCTTAACTTACTTGAGGTCCAAATAACGTCCCGGTGATTGGAATCTGGTTAATATGGATGCGATTGCCAAAGAGAGGAAATGAAGGCAGGGTGGGGAATGAGCAGACACCAACCATCATGTTGATGATTTGAAATAGAAAAGATAGCTAGGCCAGATTCTGGGAGACCTGTGACAAAGAGATTCAGCATCTGTTTATACATGGGGGTGTGGAAATTTTGAAAATTTATTAGTGGTTGGATTTAACCAAATTAACAACTGATAACAACTGGTAATTTCCTGAGAGTCTTTATGCCATTGTGGGGAGGAAAAGCTGTGTTTGTACAGTGTAAGGAGGTAAAATGTGTCATTTCAGAGATTTTGTGGGTCCTTGCCCTCGGAGTCAGAAGAAAATAGTTTCACATGGACACTTATAGGCCAGGTAGATTGGGTGGAGTGCCCCCGTCACCTTCAGCAGAAAGCTTGAATGTGCCATGCCTGTGATGGTGTCCCTCTTCTGTCCCTGGAGATTTCTTTCCTTTTTGGTGGTCAGTGGGTGCAGTGAGCTCTCTAGGTCCCACCCAGTGCTCTCAAAGTGAGCTGAAGTGAGTCCACTTGGCTCCTTCCGGTGCATAGACCCTGGAGCTTGGTACAAGTACTGAAGACCTTCCAGGGGTCAGGGTCAAATCTGTCTTCTCACCTCCCCCACACTCACAGTGTTTCCTTTTGGTTCCAGCTCCTTTAAGTGGATTCTTCTTGAGTCCTTTCCATTATTTCCCAGGCAGGCTTCTCCTGCACTCACTGGGGGGCTGGCCAGTCCTTCTTTTGATGTGATCCTGACTGCTCTCTGTCTAGCAGAATTAGTTGACATTTCTGGCTCATAGTTTAAGGATGTAGAAGAATATGTTTACTTTTTAAATATCTATACAAATTTTGCTATTCTAGATAAGGGCAAATTGTCAAATATACACATGATAGCAGAGAAAGCACAGTGCATCCTTACATTTGAAAGCACCAATTACAAAACACAAACAACTGCTTTTGCAGAAAGCAATGTATTGGGAAAGATGATAATCATATTCTGCTAATTCTAGCTCTCGTATGTCATCTCTGTCATTCTGTACTTCTCTCTTATTTTGTAGTTTTGCTATTATTTCTCATTTGCTTTTGACTTTCCACCACATTAGTTGCCATTTTGATTCTGTTTTTGTGTTCCTTGTTTCGTTTGAACTATTATTCTTTTTTATGTATAATTATAGCTTAAGCCACAAGTCCAGATAATATTAAGCAAGAAATCCCTTGTTAATATGCATTTGCACCACAAAAAGGAAATAAGCACATTTGTATGATATAAATGAGAATGTGTTATCTTGCAGGAATAATGAACATTTAGGTTATGCAATGTGAAGATTCAATGACGTTTTCCCAAGTTCAAGGATTGCATTTGGGAATTATATTTCCCTTGGGTTAGAGGATAGCGTTAAGTAGGCAGAGAATTAGAAGCTGATAAAGGGATTACTAATACTGCTATTTGTTTTACAAATTTCAATTAAAGGATTTAATATGATGGTTAAACTATAAATTACATTTAGTAAAGCTACAAGACTGGCATTTTCCTTAATCTAATATTCCTGCTTAATGCCAGGAGGCATTAATGCCAGGAGGCATTGGGTAGTCTCAAATTCAAACTAAATCCCTGGTATTTATGATTCCTAGTTAAACAAGAAATGCTGAGCATTAGAGTGGTGAAATAGTGTACATTAAAGTGGTGAGTGGAATGAAGAACTATGTTGTTTTCTAGAATCCAAAATTTAATATGATCCTACTGCATTTGAAACATTTAATAGATCTGAGAATGAATCAAATGTTTGGATAAACCACTGCAATTTCTCTTTCATTAGTTTGACAGTTGTAAATGAAGTAGATTTCACTTGGTTAGGTTTCCAGATCAATTAAAATGAACATTTAAAGAAAATGAGCATCAAGACATGAATGTGTATATCCAGTGTCACCACATTATAAAAGCTTAAAAAAGTTTTGTAGAAGGGGATTCCCTGGTGGTGCAGTGGTTTGGCTTCAGCTCTTACAATTCTACGGCCTGGGTTCAATTCCCAGCCAGGGAACTATCCGAAAAGAAAAAAAGTTTTGCAGAATTCACACAGAAAATTCCATGATATTTCCAATCAGGTGAAGAAAGCTTCTCTTGTTCAACCACGAAATTTAACATAATTTCTCTAGTTCTCTATATTATCATTTATACTGGGTTAAAGGAAAGGCTATCTTCAACTCTGTGTGTGTGTGTGTGTGTGTGTGTGTGTGTGTGTTTAGAAACTTGTCTCCAGATTTATTTATTTGAGCTGTCTTCAGTGAGGTTAGTCACATGGAGAGGTAAAGCCTTTTAAGCCACATGTCCCTGCCTTCTATTACTTGAGGTCTAAATAGTACTGCTGTGATCTGAATCTGGCTAACATGAATGAGATTAACATAGAGAGGAAATGAAGGCATAGTGGACAGAATGGGTAGACAATGATGATGATGATGACAATGAAATAGAAAAGAACATTAGGTCAGAATCTGGGAGACCTTGTCAAAGAGACCTTTGTTTGTCTTGCTTATATGTGGGAATTATGAAGACTATAAAAATTTGTTATAAAATTTGATGTGGGCCAAACAAAGCAGCCATCTCCCTATCTCACTAAAGACTTATTTGCCTGGTTCTTTAGCTTTTTCCTAGTCCAAAGTCTTAATCAATTTTCTCTGGCTCCTCACCCCGAGCAACAGACTGTCCCCCATAGGTAATTACTCCGAAACTTGTAATTCATGTCTCCAGCTTGCTGATTACAATCACTATAGGCAGGCACCCCTTCCAGGCCTTTCTGGATCTAGACAAGGGATAACACCTGAATGACTAGCTAGGCCAGAAGTCAACAGGCTACAGGCTCAATGGACTTCCCACCTCTAAAACTACTCAGTGACAGGGTCTTTGAGACCTATTTCTTGTGTCAATGCTTTTTAAACTACTAATTGAATTAATTTATCCTCATCCAGGGAACATTGGGATACATTGATACCCCAGCATGGCTTCCAGCTCATCTAGACCAAAGAAGTCAACCTGGTGGATCTCGACACCCTTCCCCTTTTAGATCAGATAGGGTGACAGCCCCATGGATCTCCAGTAGGTAGGGACAATGATAATTCTCAGCAGGAAGCAGATACAGAATATGAGACTTCCAGTCCCTCAGCTTCCCATAGAGATTTGTGGGGATCACATCTCTCAAGAGAATGTGAGGAAGGCAGATAGAATAGGGGGGAATCTTGGGACCCCTGCCCTGAGACTCATTCTGCTGGAATAGTCACCTCCTTGATACCACCCTTTCACTAGTAATCCCTGCCCCAGGCTAGGCAGTCACAGGAGAAAGTTCCAGGCAAATACAAGGAAGTTAGAGGGCACAAGAAGTCCATCAGTTTGAGCCAGTTCCTAACGCCTGTGCAGTGAGAGTTACAACCTTCATTCCTCCTGGGCCTCATTATTACCATCATTGTAATGTCATACATATGCTCAGAAGTTCATTAATATCATTATAACAGACTGAACTCTGGGAAAGGGCATGTGCAGTTAGAAGCAGTGATGTAATAGACCTCATGTCAATCAAACTTGTCAATCAAGAGGCTCCACACCCAGATCAGCATAAGTACCAAAGCGCCATTAATTGGGACTCTTGAGCCCTCTCCTTGCTCGAGCCCACTCCTACCTCTTCCTCTTCAATAAACCATCTCTTCGTTTCATTTGTATACTTTGGTGTGTGTCTCGTTCAATTCTTTGCTCAAGATACCAAGAACCTGGACATTGTGTTGACAAGGACATCCCATTTTCTGGTAACAGATTGATTCAGCAGAAATAGAAGGAAACACCAACCTGATAACAATTCTTTCTACCTAACATTCTTCCACAGATGCCATTACTCTTAGGGTCAAGTTATTCACAGCCAAATTGTGGCCTTGGAAGTTTGGCTGCTTTTCATGCCCTGGCCCCTTTGTTCTTTCGGCTCCAGCCACATCGACTTCCTTTTTCATTCCTCCCAAGTGTTTTATCTCCTTTCTGCTTTCAAGAACTTCACACTTACTGTTACCTATACCTTGATTGCTCACCCAACCCTTTTGTTTGTTTGCTCTTGCTTATTTTCCAGTTCTCCCTTCTTCTGGGAAGCCTTCAGTTCTGCATAGAGTAAATTTGGGTTCCTTGTTACATAACACCCTTTGACACTTACTATAGTCATAGTTAATAATTTATTTAGTTATTTCTACTAATTTATTTGGTTGTTTTCATTTCTCTTCTTGGACTGGTATTTCTGTGAGGATAGGAACCATTCTGTCTTGTCTATAAGCATGTGGCATGGACTGTACTAAAAAAAAAAGTTAACTGAATGAATAAAATGAACAAAGCCAAAATCAGTGTTATGGGTTGACTTGTGTCCCTTTCAAAATGTATATTAATGTTCTAACCTCCATGAATGTGACCTTATTTGGGAGTAGGTTCTTTGCAGATATGATCAAATTAAATTAGGGTGGGTTTAAATACAATCTAACTGCTATTCTTATCAGAGGAGGAAAATACCAAGTGAGGTCAGAGACACAGAGGAAGGAGGACATGTAACAACAGAAGCAAAGATTGGAGTGATGCAATTATAAACTAAGGAACACCATGGATCAACTGCTATCTCCAGAAGCTAGGAAGAAATAAAGAAAAATTCTACCCTGGGTCTTAGAGCATGTTCTGTGTCTACCTTGATTTTGGACTTCTGGCCTACATAACTATGATGAATAAATTTCTGTTATTTTTAAGCCCCACAAATTATGGTACTTTGTTATGGCAGCCCTAGGAATTAGATTTATCTGGAAGGTGAGGCATGGAATAATTAAGTTGAGGGGAGAGGAGAGTTTCAGGAGCTTGTCACTCAGGAGAAGAGCTAATAGTTATACTTAGTATTTAGTGGGTGATGTCATATACCAAATCATGGAAGCCCTATACTTACATGATTTTATTTATTTCTGTAAATGACTTATGAGGTAGATTCTATTTTCCTTATTTGTAGATAAAGAGACTGGGAACAGTGAGTTTATAAAATGGCAAAGCTTTGATATTAAATTCAGGCAAGTATGAAGAACAGATAACAGAGAAAGACATTCCTAACAATGCCACTTGTTATACAGCTATTTAGTTCCTGAAAATGTTTATTAAGGATTCATAAGGGACAAATAGTTTTTTAACTTGTTTCTGTGCACTGAGATTTAGCCTATTTCAAAGCCTATTGACATATAGGTATACGCTTTCTATTTTTAAGTTTATTTTTGACAAAAGTGTCAATCATTCTATATGTTTCATAATATTGGCAATGTGGCATGATGTTATCATCATAATAAAAACTTGGTTTATATCCACGTCATTAAGAAGTACTTAGACATTCTAGTGCTGACTCCTTCCTCTCTTACAGGTTTCTTTTCTTCTGCTTCCTAAGTAGGTCAACCAGTAGCCCAGGCACATAGAAAGAGAATGCAGAGGGATCAAAAGCTTGAAGCCATCTTAACAAAGACATCCTTAATTCTCCCCCTAGAGAGAACAGCATCTCTCAAAGGTAAAGTCTATTCTTGAAATTCCCAAGAGAAAGGTTCTATTGAGTCTCTGAGTGAGAGAGTAGTGGAAATGGGGCAGGGTAGTTGGTCTGAAAGTTCAAGATTCAAACGTTGGTCTTCCACTTTGGAGCAGTCGCTCCAATGTGCTGAGGCTCTATTTCCTCATCTGTGTAATGGAGATAACACTATCTTACCTGCTGTCAGAAGTTTTTGGAGGACAACATGAGAACATGTAGAAGAAAGTAGTTCTTCATTCAGGGTATTCCCACTAAAAAACTCAGGAGGGAAAAATTTTCTTTTAGGTAGGTGGACATCTTTATTATTGTTTTCAAGGGATCTTTACCTTTTGCTTTTCCAGCTTAAAAAAAAAGTTTTTAAACACCAATTATTTCTACTGGTCTTTTGCATCTTTCCCGGTTTTTCATGTACACCACATAGAGGCTCTACCTGCACCAAGTAGACACGCTCTGTGCTTCACACATCAGAGAAGTCACCTGCAAACACACAGAGAAATGCTATGGAGAAGCTTTATGGCTGTTTATTCTACACTGGTTCACTAGATGCATAGGTTAATTTTGGTGTTTTGGGCATGGCAATAATTTTCACAGCTCATTTTCTTTCTTCTAGCTATACTTCTCAGACTTTTCTTTTCCTTAACCTGATTCTAGTAATTTCATTTTCTTATGAAGATCTCAAGTACTAATGGCACAATCCCAAAACATAAACAGTCCTCTCAAAATACTATGATGTTTGTCCTTTTAAGAAAAGCACACATTTTATTCAAATCACAAATTCAATTAATATGATTATTGATTTCAAGCGTGTTAGAGGAATGTCAACATATGGGTGCTAACAACGGATGGTAACAATAACAATAAAATTAGGGACAATTCATGGAGGTTACATCATGTGCCAGGCACTGGGTTAAGTTATTTTTACATTTATCATAGATGGATGATAAATGTAACCTCAAAGTAATCCTGCCATGTGGGCATGACTATCTTTATTCTGCAGAAGTGAAAGCTGAGGTTATCATAAATTAAGTAAATTGCAGAAAAGGAATTTAAGCAATTTAGGTCCAGGAATTCAACAGCCTGTGCTTTATCCTGTGCTCTTGACCACCTCCTAGGGATGCTGGGGTCCATTAAGGGCTAAGCAACTCTGGTTTTTGAACCTGTTTAGGATCAGGGCATCAGAACACTGTAGAATGTTTTCCCTAATATCTATAAATATCTGCTTCCTTGCCCTTTACAGTAGCTGTTACATCCATCTGCTCACCAGAAATTTCTTAATCACCTCTGGTGATGTGATTCTGACTCCTTAAGTATTTTGTTCCTGCCACCCATGGGGAATACTTATTGTTACAACATCTGCTCACCTCCTTCCTCCGGGTAAACTCTGAGGCAGCGAATTCTCTGGAGGGCTTTTAATGACGTTTACCTTTTCTGGCTATAAGGAAAATTTGCCATCTTTGGTGGCCATGGAGTATCCATCACTGACCTCTTAGGTTTCCTGGACTGAGTGCTCACCCTTACTCTACATGATTCTTAGCCCCTTCTTATATAGGTGGTTAAGAAATGGTAATTTCTCCAGGCAGGACTAAGGCTATGATTTTTAGCAAGGGGAAGAACATATTTCACTGTAATATGACTTTCGCTTTCTAAAGGACAGTTTTATTATTTGTGCTTATTGTAGTATTGAATTTCTTTGAATTTAATTTTCATAAGAGGGCACAGCCATCTGAATTATAGTTTACAGAAGTATAGGTAAGAAATCCCTTTCTGGTTGCTCCCTCCACCTTCCTGGAAGCTCAGCATTTTTGGATGAATAAATCAGAAAGATGCGATTGTATCTTGAGCCAAGGGGTTGTTTTTTTTTTTTATGATGAAGAATTCTTATTCTTTTAAAGAATGGAACTAGTCGAATGTGCCTTATTATCCACTTTTCAGATGCGTGCTTTCTCTCTCCTTAGAAAGGCTACCAAGCTAATTCTTGCTCGGTTTCATATGCATTCCTCTGAAAGGCATGGATTTGGTTAATAAGACCCTGTCCCTTTAGATACATAAAAGCATAATCCA
Organism: Lyroderma lyra; assembly: GCA_004026885.1. Taxonomy (NCBI): domain Eukaryota; kingdom Metazoa; phylum Chordata; class Mammalia; order Chiroptera; family Megadermatidae; genus Lyroderma; species Lyroderma lyra. The sequence continues at coordinate 182,239 of PVJL010002653.1, forward strand.
AAGATGGTCAATATGCAAAAGATCTTTAGATTTTTTTTTGACATATAATAACAGAAGAGTTTCATAAAAATCACAATTAACAGAGCTGCAAAATGTGGCTCTTGATGACTTTGTGCCTTTAATATCTCTGGAAGTTTCAGCCTACTGATGTGCTCCCTTATTTCCTAGGCTAGCACAGGGAGTCTTACATCTCTCTCCAGTCTGGCACCTGTTACTTTCCGCTTTATTTTCTTGATTTTTTTTCTCCAAATTATTTTAAGATGTAAGTGTCCTGCTATTTTTTTTTTTAACACGCAACAGTTTTTCCTTCTCTGGTTTTAACGGTGTCATTAGGGTCTCAGAAATGGCCGTCCTCTAAATTGTTATTCTTTTTTTTTTACCTGAATTCCATCAAGATTTCAGTGGAAAAGGGACAGAGAGAAATAGAAAAATACAGTCTCCTATTTCTATTCATCTCAGGCCAGCTTTATCATGCTGCCCTTTCAAGAATGGGCTTTCATAATTAACATGGGCTATAGAGAGGCTAGCAATCTCACTGGCTGCCCCAGCAAGTCACCTTAAGGCTTTTATACTGCTGATAAGACTTAAATGTGGGAATAATAGCATTTTTATATTGTATTAATGAAGCAGAATCTCTGAATGTGATATAAATTTGATCTAATTAGAAGCTTTTCCAATGCCCTCAGACCTGCTTTAAAAGGGAACTTGGTACACTGAAAAGACATTCAGGAACCAGAGATCCTAATGGCTCCATACTCTGCAGACAGTGTAAGGTCAGTTTCCAAGACACCCCTATTCCAGGAAGCTTGATTGAGCGTAAAAGTTCTCAAATATTTTTCCTTCCATCGAATAATAGCTTGGCCTCCTTCCATTACTCCCTCTTCCATCAGTGATCTGTAAAACAACAACAAAACCGAGGTGGACCTTCTCGTCAGCTTCTGGTACTCCTCATTCCTGACACTTTCTCATGGCACAGCAGCTCACAGAGTCTAAAAGAGGGACAAAGGCGGAAGAGCTAAGCAAAAGCCTAGAACTGCTGATGCCTCCCGGGAACCCCCGGGCCCTCCCTAAAAGTCCTAGGCAACTTTTGGCCAATTTGCCTTTCTTTCCGCTTTTCCTTACTGCTCTCTCTGCCCTCTTTTTGTTTCTTGGTGAGCTTGTTTCTTCCTTCCTTTTACTATACCTGTTTTCTTTTTTGTGAACTTCAGGTATTGAGAATTGAGTTAATTGTATTTCTTGCGATTCATGATGCATTAGCATGCAACTGTTTGTATTCTATCTTTTTCTCCTTCATTGCTCACCTTTGTCTTTATTTATCTACCTTCGATAGGATCCAGCTCTACAACATTTCTGTGTTTAGGAAAGGTATCAGTGAACACCATGAAGTTTTATTTGGCAAGTATTTCAATTTATATAAATGTTGTTATGTTACAGAACTCATTTTGTTTTATTTATTTACTCAATCCTATTGTCGAAAAGATTTAATAGTGTTGCTGTTTGTAAATCTTTAGCTTCTGTCTGCTACATCATCTTCTATCAAATATCTGCACTGCAATTTAGTTCTTCATTATACCAGTGATAGCTTCTAGGTTGCTTCTAACGTTGGTACTGTAGCAGTATTTTAATGACTATCTTTGTGCATGGCTCCTTACGTTCCTGTGTGAGAGTTTTCCCATTGAGGAGTAAAATGGTTAAGGTTGTAGGTATGAACATCTTTAATTTCACCAAGTTTTGCCATTTTTTCCCTCAAAAATGTCTTCTTTACTAGCAATGCTTAAGGATTCTTATTTATCTATATTCTTGCTATTTCTTGGTATTATTTGAGCATCACCTCAAAGTCTAGAATTTCATCATCTAAGTCAGGTCTGGGTAAGTCTGAGGATCCTTGAATGTAGTCCTTTAAGTATGATTCTTGGAGTAGAATTTTTCTTGATCTGTGAAATTGAAGAGACAAGCTCTTCAACCCCACATCCCTGACATTCAAGATGGCAAAAGCATAGGGTGATTTTTGTAGACATTCCTATTCAAAAAGGGGGGATGGGAAATGGAAGCACAAAGAGTCACCAGATCACAGTAATTAGAAAGCATAACTGGGCAAATATTGGAGGTTCCTTTATTAGAACTCAGTTCTGTTTCTGCTCAGCAGTTACTCTTCTGGGCTTTTGATTTCACTCTCTGGGCTCCTGATTCCACTCTCTGAGTCATCCTGTCATTGTTATGATAGGCAGCCTGTGTTTACAGGTACGTAGTTCTCTCAGCCTGCCTCTTGCTTGTAGGTGTTAGGAGTCCTAAGGCGTCTTTTCATTTTGTGCTCTGTCTGTCCCTTTCAGTCCAAGCTGGTGACATTTCTGTATATGAGTATATCATTCTTTTAAGACTGTGTGGGTCTCCTGTGCATCTTTTTGAAGTTCATGCCATTAGATAAAAGCATACTGACAAATGTCTTCAAGACAATTCTTTTCCTACTTGGGGCTTACATAGAGGAACAATAACTCTAAAACTTCTTAGAAGCTCTATTGTTTGATCTAAAGGACCTGTGAGTCACACTTCTAAAGGCTTCAGAGAGCTTTTTGGTTCCACTAAATGACACTGAGGCATCACCTTTGAGGTTTCTGGGGTCTTAAAAATTTTATTCTCATTCCTTCAGTTTTATATTTAAACCATATTTTCTCTTTTTAATTAAATTTATTGGCATGACATTGGTTAGTAAAATTAGGTAGGTTTCAAGTATACATTTCTATAAATACATCATCTGTGTGTTGCATTGTGTGCTCACCACCTAGAGCCAGTTCTTCTGTCACCGTGTATTTGACCCCACTCCCTCCTCTCCCTTCCCCCTTACTGTGTTTTCTTGCGAGTCCTGGATTTGATCTTTAATTGAGAACCATTTCTTAAATTTTGTATTGTTTGCCATCTGATGAGGCTGGGTGTCTTTAAAACTAGTAAATTCTGGTTCTTTCTGTATAGCAGTTCTTTTTTTAGCTTATCACTATCTTCTCAGATTTTTACCATAAATAGCAATTATGTGGCATTTTTATCCTTTTAGCTGGATATTTCCTTAACTAGTTCATGCTGTTCACTAGGTACATGTTTAACTTCTATAATACTCCTTGTTGCTGTTGCTGCACTTCTCCCACTAAGTAAGATCTCCTTTCCTCTAGTTTTCCTCATTTTCTTTAAGACCTCACTGGTAGCCTATCAAGGTACGAAATTCTACTAACATTCTGATTAAGGCAATTTAGACTTTTACTAATACTCTCTTTATCTGTCTAGTTTCTGTCTTTTGCCTTTCCCACATATAGGCTTCTGTTGTAGCATATCCCATTTTGGGTACCAAATTTGTATTTGTTATTTATTGCTGTGTACCAATTTACCTTAAATACTTAGTGGGTTAAAACAATACACATTATCATCTATTCTGAGTCAGAAATCCGGCAAGAGCTTAGTTAGGTGGGTCTGTCTCAGGGTTTCTCACAGAGTTGCAGGTAAACTCTTGACCAGGGTTGCAATGATCATAAAGGCTGGAAAATCCGATGTAGGCTCCCTCACATAATTGTTGGTAGGCTTTAATTCCTCACTAACTACTGGCTAGAGGATAACTGAAAACTCGTCCTGCAAACCTCTCTGGAGGGCTGTTCACAACACAGCTGCCACTTTCCCAGACTGAGAAATGAGAGTGAGAGAAAGAGAGAGAGAGAGAGAGAGAGAGAGAGAGAGAGAGAGAGAGAGAGAGAGAGAGAACAGAGAGAGAGGGCGGGGATATGTGCCCAAGATAGAAGTCACAGTTTTTTATAACCTAACCTTGAAATGATACACTGTCACTTGTGCCATATGCTGCTACTGGTTACATAGACGAATTCTGATACAGTTGAGACAGGACTACTTAAGAGTGTGACTATCAGGACCAGGTATCATTGGGAACCATCCTGGAGTTTGGCTACCACAGTGTCTCCATTTCTGTAACACAATTACAGTAGACTCTCAGTTACTTGGCACCCATGAGGATTAGTAGATACAGGATAAATGTAAGTATACTTTCTATTAACTGGAACGCAAGTAAAAAGCACTCTCAAGCAACAGACAAAATCCCAAAGAACAGGCAAAATTTTTTGCTGGTTTCTTGAGAGTATCAGTTGCTTAAGTTTTGGTTAATGAAGAGTCTACTGTATTAAACAATCCATTGTTTCCCCATTGATTTAAAAACTCTTATATTGATATGAGTTCATATCTCACTACTTTATTTTGTTCCATTTGTCTTTTTTTATTACTTGTGAACTCTCAGTATGTCACAATTTGTGACCTTTTAATTATTTGTGATTATCTGGAAGCACATGAAGGAAGTAATCGGTTAAGCTGCCGGTCTACAGTCCTTTCTATCCCAGGGGGATTCTCCCGGAAAAGAACAAAGGCATCGACTCATTAAATCTTCTTGTAAATATGCTAATGCCAGATCTGATAAACAAATATGATTTCTGCTAGTGTGAGAGTTTAGCAAGATGTCCGATTTCTAGGATTGTTCATAATAAGCAACATTGCAAGCTGTGGATTTATGGGGCACAACCCCCTAGAAAATGTCACATAAACTGTGTGATTCTCTGACTATACCAGCTGAGCTGATACTTCCTGCCAACGTGAAAAATAGGTGATCAGATTTTAAGGCTTGCTCCGATTCTCTTTGTTGTTTCCTCTGCAAGAATACTTCATAGGTAGTGTTGTGATCATCCACAGGGGACACGTAGTATCTGTTTCTCTTTTTGTCAGAGTAATAGGCATTGGGAATCAATGAGTCAATGCCTAGATTAATTAATTTCTTAGGGGTTGTAAAGTAGAAGAATTCAAATTTTATCATTCTTTCTTTATTTATTAGGTGGAATACTTCTATAAAGAGAAACTTCCCTTCACCTAATATTTGGTAATTCATTGGTATAGTTCTTACAGAAAAGGCAGAATAAATGCTTTAGTCTTCCTTTATGAATTT